>VZTT01068995.1:0-80043 GCA_013400855.1 Buphagus erythrorhynchus
TTCACAGCCTCCCTGAGCAGCTCTGACTCACACAACAACAAAGGCACACGTGTGAATGGAAGTTAGAGATTTTATTTAAAATAAAATACCCTCTGTAATCATATGGGGATAAACTGAGCTCATACCAGAGGAGGATGTGCCAGTTCAGGAGTTTTTCAGGTGCAGCCTTTAGCCCCTGTGGTGTTCCAGGGCTGGCAGGCTCCAGCAGCCCAGGCTGGGATCTGAGCATCTCCCCACGGGAGGGAAGGTCAGAAAGAGCAGGGAGTGCCCACATCTCACCCTTCCACTGTGCAGGGCAGTGCCCACATCTCACCCTTCCACTGTGCAGGGCAGTGCCCTACAACGAGACAGGCTGGAGTTGATGCTGGCAGTGCTTTTTTCTCACTGCTGGTGTTTTCTGTTATCCTGCTGCACAAGGAGTGGAGTTCCACCAGCACAGGTTTCCTCTGGGAGCTGTACCTGGAACTGAACCCATCCAGGCTCCCCACTGGAGCTATCCAGGCTGGCTGGAAAGCAGCTGCTTGCAGGATGAGGGATGGCTCTGGCCACAGCAGTCTGATTTCAAAGGTCATGTTTTGGAAAGAAGTTTAGATGACATTAATTATTAAAGCCTCGTAACGCTTGCATTAAGGGTAATAGTTTTCCGTGTGATTTATATAGCACTGAAATTCATTACCAGTCTTTTAATGATGTTACTGTCAATCAGGCACAAGAATGCTAAATGACTTATCCCAAAGGAACTGATCCAAGGGGTTTTGGGATTCTCTCACCACAGGCCTTTCCTTCCTTCTGCCCTTGCAGTCCTTGCTGGTTGTTTTTATAGCTGTTTCTGATGGATTTTTCCTGAAATCACACCTAATCAGTGTCCCAGACACGGTTACACTTGAAGGAGAAGCAAATGTATCCTGTTAAAAGAGTGTTTTTCTGGAGGTGTCCCTGGAAATGCTGAAGTTTTGATGAGGTTTTATATAAATTGTTGCAGAATGTTTTATATGGATTAGGAACTCTCCCAGTTATGGGCACTGAGTTTTATGAAGTGTTCTGAATAGAGGAGCAAGGTAAGGGGGGATGGATCAAGGCCTCAAATAGGAAAAATAGGAAAGATAGGACAGATGTGGACCAAACTCTCTCTGCCCCAGACACACACACAAAGTTCATTCCCAGCATGTGAAGAGATAAGTGATTTTTGCCAGCCTTGATGGGCAGAGTAAGATCTAAAATATTTCTAAGCAAACTTCCACTGTGGGGTTGTTTGGCTTTTATTTTTTTTTTCCTCACCCAGGTAGGGTGCTTTAAATTGGCTTTGGAATGATTTCCTCTCCTTCATTGGACTGTGCAACGACCTCTGCTGGGGTAGGATGTCAGGCACTGACTCAGGGACCAGTAAGGAGCACTGGAAGTGGCAGCTGGTATCTGACACTGCCACCCTGGCAGCAAATGCAGCAAATCCCCGGAGAAGGAGACAGCATTGACTCATTTTCCATGAGATCTGCCTCATTCTGTGCCCTTCTTTTGGGAAAGAAGGAAAAAAAATTAAAAAAAAACAAAAAACCTTTGCAGGTAACTCTGTGGGTCCAGCCCTGCCACTGACTGGTCTCCTCGTCAGATCCCCATTTCTTTGGGTGCAGCACCACTTTGGGAAGGTGACAAGTGACAGATGCAGCCAGGGAAAACATCCCTTTGAGGACAAGCCATGCACACATGGCAACAGCTGTCCTGATTTGGGCCCCTGATTGATTTGCCTTTGCTTTACCACAGCTCCCCAGAGAGCAGGTGGGATTATAATTACCTCGTGGTAATTAATGCAGTCATCATTTCAGCTACCCAAGCAGTTCTCAGAGGAGCTGGTTTTATTTGCAGCTCACACACCAGCTCTGCAAAATATTCTGAGATTTCCGAATCAAATACCCAAATCTCTGAAGAGAGGCTGGGCTGGGGGAGGCAGGCATGAACACTCGGTGTGATTTATCGTGCTGGAAACATTCCTGGTGGAGATGCTTTCATGCATGGATGTGGCAGGCATGGAGAGCTTCAGCCTCTCCTGCAGAAGCTTTTAACACTTCATTTTCCTCAGAATCACCAGCTTAATCTTGCCTGCTTAGAGAGTCAAACAAAATGCACTGTTACAGACATTTTCCCCTTTTCCACACCCCGTCACACCAAAGCAGCCTGTGCAGGCTCTCACCACCCTCTTGTGACAGCTGACTGCTGTGACAGCTCCCACTGTGAGCTGGGGATTGTCCTGCTGTGAGACCACCAGTCTAAGGTGGGAGGGCTCAGAGAGTGGCCATGGGGTAGCCAGAGGCTCTGTCACCCCTGTGAGTCCATGTCCAGCCACCCATGGCTCTGTCAGACTTGTCTTTCCCCAGGGAGATCATTCAGAAGTTCATGTCCAAGCTGTCACCCCAAAAGCCAACAGCCCCTTGGATGGGCACTGAGGTGGTTTGGCCACAAATCCTGGCCAGCCAAGGGGCTGGGGATGCAGCTCTGGCAGAGTGCAGAGCTGAGGAGCCCCCTCCTCCTGCCCAGAGGCACCAACTCAGGGCAGTGATGTGTCCCCAAAGCCCCTGTTCAGCTCTGCAGAAAGCTGAGAAGAGATGATGTGTCCATGGGCTTCAGAAGCTGAGCACGTTGGATGACAGATGTGAAGTAGTGTGGAAACACTACTTCTGGAAAAAAACCCAGATTTTCAACCATTCCTTTGGGCAAACTCAGCCAGACTTCTGCAAATGAAACGAACCCAATAACTGAATTAGCATGAGATTCAATCCTGTGAGAGCAGGCAGGAAAGGGAGCTGTCTGTCAAGCTGTCACAATATTTGGACATTGCTTTCAAGTTTTGAAAACAAACCATGTCAGTGTAAATGAGGCGTGGGGTGGTGGGACTGGGAGGTCGTGTCTGGTCCCCCAGGATTCTAAATCTAAATTGATGACACAAGTGGGTCCCCATGAGGGTCATCAATCACTGGAACAGCCCCTCCTCCCAGGAGGAGGTGGCAGCATCACCCAGGGCTCCCAAACCCACAGAGACAAACTGAATTTGAGGTTCCTTGGGTCTGGCTGCTCCCAAGGAGGGAACATCCCTCCAGCACCAAGTCTCACATCAAGCTTTGGACCAAACCCTCCCATCTCAGACCTCATCTGGCTCCTGGAGCTGTTTTTGGCTCCCACACCTGGAGCAGCCCAGCACCACCGAGGTCAGCACACAGAAATCCTCTCACAGACACATCTTTTTTAGGTAAGCTGGTTTTTTTTTTCCCTCTTGGTTCATTGGCAAGAATTAAAAAACAAAAACCCAGGTTAAAATTCTGTCTCTGAAGAATCAAGGTCCAGACTGGGCAACTTCTGTGGCTCAAACCAAGCTCTCTGCAGCCTCTGGCCCTGGGGGAGTCAACTTAGAAGGGAAATTTAATCAAGGCAGAACAAACTCTCACAAAAGTAATGATCAGTATTTTTATTCATACACACTTGCTTTGAAACTACAATTAATACTTAACAAAAGCAGTTCATGCAAACAAAGATTGAAGATACTGCGAATTATGAAACAAAAAGAAAAAAAGATGCTGCAATTTGTACATCAGTCTTGCCCACTACACTTCCAATGGTTTTTTAAAATCTTTTGAAAAATGAATGGCCTCTCCAAATTTTCTAGTAGCATCTTGCAGATAAATAATATGAAAATAAATAATGTTCTCCTCCATATAAATAAACGTTTGGGTCTTAAAATATTAAAAATATTATTGAGTTCAAGGTGGGATTACTCCACTTTTTAAATTAAAAAAAATAAAAGTAGCATACAGTCATTTGAAAAGTTTCAGGTGTTCTCTGCATTGTTGTGCAAAACCAGAGTGCTGGGAAATGCAAATTTTTAAAAGAGCCAATGAGCTTCATTTTGTTGAAATTTTTTTTTTTTTACATTAATTCTGATAACACAGGAGAGAACAAATGAAAGGTTTGGGGAACGAGCCCTAGATTAAATTTTTATTACCCCGGCAAGAACATTGTTTTTATACTCCAAGGCCAACAGTGGGTACAAACATATAAAATAGTATTTTCAAACATATAAAATAATTAATATTTTCAGTGAATTGGGGCTCTTGGCCACACACCCAGCACCCAGGGAGCTCTGTGGTTCCCTGGGTGCCTTGGAAGCCAAGCCAGGAGTGTGTGAAGCTCTGAAAGGACAGAGCCCTTGGCAGGGTCACCTCAAAGGGTTCAGAGAGAAGGAAAAGAAATTCAAATAGTTCTCAGGAAAATGTTTGTAAAAATCATAATTTTCCTTTCTATTAAAACATTCCTGTCATTAATAATTATAAAACTAATGAAACATCAGCTGCAGAGTGTCCAGTATAGCTAGAGTGAGAAATTAGCTTCAATGGCAGCTGAGTGTCAATGTTGTTGCTGCTCACCCTGCACTGTTTCAAATCATTAACTTAATTTATTTATTTAGGTCAACTGACATCAGTGGAAGAAAAAACAGCTTCTGGAGCAGTTTTCTTTTAAATTTGAACTACAGTGTCACAGACAAATTTAAAAAAAAGCACAAAGACACATTTACAACACAGAAATACTTAAAATATCAACAGGAAAGATCAACCTGTCATGGACGGACCAGCTGCACAAAGAACAGAGCTCCTCCTTCAGCAGGAGTCAGTAAAAACTAGAAAACAGCTGTGCTGAATTTATTTACCCAAAGGGAATCTCCCCCTCCAAGAATCAGTTCCCCTAAGAATTCCACTGACATGGAATTTTTAAATTGCACGTAAAAATCTCAGTAGCTGGAAATAAGGAAAAGTGCAGCTGACCTACACAATCAGCAAGCATCACTCCCTGCCACACCCTGACTCCAGGTACAAAAGCTGGACTCCAGATTCTGTAAGAAACGTTATCACATCTGATTTTATTTCTCTTCAAACGGTTTCAGCAGAGTTACTAAAGTTCTATAAAAAAGTAGAAACAGCATGGTATAGTCAGCAGTACCATGTGAATCCAAGAAGCTGATTTAATATTAAAAATTATAATAATACTTACACAACTCTTTTCAGGTTAAAAGTGAATTAGAAACATTGCCTAAGAAGCCCTCACCCCTCCCTGTGGGGTCAGTAAATACTATTACCCCCATCCTAAGGTGAGGTAAGTGAGGCAGAGGGGTTAACAAGTGGCCCTCTCCCTCTCGAGGTTTTCCTGGAACAGGAGGGCTGTAGTGCGAGATAATTATTCATGATAAGGCTATTTAATTCCCAATTGTTACTGGCACAGTGAGGGAATCACTCGTGTTTATGGAGTCAAATCTTACTTATTTCTGCAACTCAGCTACTTCAGATCCCATCTACGAGTGTGGGGCTGAAGGAAAAAAGTGCTTTTTAGCTTGTCTACCTTCTGACTACTTGGTAGCTCAGTGCCCACCTACAGAGGGGACACATCAAACACAGCCCACACTCACGTTTGCAAAGAGACAAAAAACCCTATGTACAACAACTTATGCAAATGACTAAAAGAACTGAAAATTACATTATTAAATAATTCCAGAAGTTTCCTGGCAGGTCCAAAAGCCTACTGTAAACTCAATATACTGTCAATATGCTTTCTACTCGTATCAAAGCTTTATTATTGGATTATTATTATTGATTATTTCCAATGCTATGCTTTGCACAATAAAGAGGATCTGCCCTCCCTGCTCACTCCATGTGTCTCCTATGGCATTTAACTGGGATTGCATCCAGAGGCACTGGCTCAGAAAACACTTCTCAACTGGTACCATTCCATCCTTGGACATGTTGTCTTTCCAGCCAGAAGACAAGTTCCTCTCTTGCTCGACCCTACTAGTTTTATAGAAGCCCAGCATATTGAATTGGATTCACCCCAAAAGCCAGGATGGATTTCAAAGGCCAGCAGCATTCAGACGTGATGAGTTTTTTTTAAGCTAGCAGCTGATTTCCAGAAAAAAACTTTCTTCAGTTTGTAAAAGGAAATTTAATTATATTTCTGGAAAGAATGAAGAATCAGAAAGCTAAACTGCATTTCTCCTCCAAACTGGATTAAGAAGGAGTGTTTTATCATGGGAATGTGCTCTCTCCTTCTCACGTAAGTGCCAACCTTGCTCAGAGCACCGAGCCTGGCAGGTGGATGAAATGGCTGTCCTGGAGTCCCACCACCCTGCTCTGGTCACTCAAAGGTGCAAAAAAGCATTCAGATGCCTGAATAATGACAAAATTTGCCTAGGAGCCAGTTAAATCCCATTTGATCCCTGAAAACCCCTTGGAAGTTTTACATGGCAGACCTGTGCCTCTCCTGGCTGCGCTGGAACCGTCTGGGACTCGAGCACAGGGATGGAAACACAGCCTCCAAAACTTCCACCCCAGCTGCAGTGCAGTGCAATTTTCAATCACAGCCTCCAGAACTTCCACCCCAGCTGCAGTGCAGTACAATTTTCAATCACAGCCTCCAGAACTTCCACCCCAACTTCAGTGCAGTACAATTTTCAATTTGCCTTTTGGGAATCCTGGTGGCAGCGTGGGTGTTGGGAGTTGCTATCGAACACAAGTGAAAGAGAAGCAGCTCTAATGCCTCTCCTTCTGTTGATACATGTTCTCTAGAAAACCAAGTCTTGTGAAAAATATCATATAAATAACATCTGTCTCTAAAAAGATATGAAAATTCTGGCCAGATTATTCAAGTTTTCCTTGCCATTGTAAGTTTCTGGATTCTGAGCAGCCAGTGGGAGTTTTTGGGAAAGATCAGAGCATGTGAGGGCATCAGGAAGAGCAGGGAGGGGTAACACAACTAATCCCTGCTTTATCCAACCCTGCCTTGCTCCTGCAGGATCCAAGAGTTCACAGTACCTTTTCCTAAGTGTTACAGAAACCTCCAGAAGACAGCACACATGTCACAAGCCTGGGGACCTGAGGTAACGACGTTAAAGAGGAATTTCTGCTTCTACATCAGAAAAACTGGGAGACAAACACGAGGGCTGAAGAAACTGGGTATGAGAAGTAGCCAGAAAATGAGCAGGTCTGTCCCAGTGTCAGAGCAGCCCTGTGACCTGGTCTGGTGTGAACAGCACTGACTGTCACAGCTGTGCCAGCAATGGGACTTCTGAAAACTCAGATTTCATCAGGAAAACAGAACTCTGGGAACATCTACCCAGGGGAACTCCTGCCTGGTTTCTGGCTTGGTTCAATTTTGCCCCTGTTGTGATTTGCTTACTCCCCAAATCTGCATGCTGGTATTTCTCCCAGTATTTTCCTTTTTCAAAAGTGTCTTTTTCACTTCACATTTTAAAGACAAGCACAATGGCACCTCTTGGCAGACTGGCATAGCTGAGAGCCCCTTCTTTATTAAAATCTGAGACTCAGTAATCTGTTACCTTAATTCAATCTATTATCTTCTACAGCACAATTTCTACCCAGATTTTACTAAACATGCTAATAATATTCAGAAAAAAAAGCCATGAATGCTGCATTAGGGCACATGCTTTAGGGTGAATACTATTGTTTTTGAAGTACATAATACACAAAGGAGAAAATGAACTCCCAGTCTTGGCTGACAACATATTTGACACAGAAGGGTTTAAAAATTTTACTCCTAAAATGTTTGTAAAGTTTGGAGTCCTGCTTGTTTAGGCAAGGATCTGAATTCCTGTCAGTTGGCCAATGCCCCTCGTGAGCCACTCCTTGGAATGTCAGGGCTCCATCACCCCAGGATGCTCCTCGTGGGAGCTGGGGGCACAGAAGGACTGAGACAGGGCAACAATTGGACTCCTGGAGTGTGGAAATTGCACATCCTGGCCCCAGACCCACGCTTTCCAAGGGCCCTGCAGGTGCAGATGCTCCACACAGTCGCCCTTCACATCCAACCACGTTTCCCTCAACCACTGCCCCACTCACCCCCCAGCTCCAGCCCACCCCTCTGGCTCCCTCCTGGCAGGACTGGATCCTTCTGACAGAATCTTTGGCACAGGTTCCATGTTTTATTGTCATAAAAGATGATTAGAAAGTAGGTTCCCCTCCCACCCCACCCCATTACATATTCTAGTATAAATGGAAGTCTTTTATGGCAAATATCTTACTTTTTGAATATGTTTACATGCTGGAAAAAATTGTAATCAGTCTGCATGCAGCAACAGAGACATCATGCTTCTGGCATCATCATGCACATCTGACAGACAAAAAGTGCCTGTGGCTGCTAATGGGATCAAGGCAGAAGGGGAAAAAAAAAAGGGAAATGCACCAACTACTATTTTACATGCTGTAACAAAACCCAAATACGCACAAAACATTATTTACTGATATTTGAGTTAATATCTTCTGGTAACTTGTAAGAGGAAATATCAAAATTTTTAATCTACATGATAGGAGAAGAGAAGATTGCATTAATTACAGAGTTCATCATTGCAAATAAAGTCTATTTCCTTCTCTGCAAGTAATAAGCAGATGTGAAATGAAAGCCTAATTGAACCTCGTATAAAACCTGCAGGTAGCAATTATTATTTAAAAGTAGATCTACTTTTAAAAAAAGAGATTATACCCTAAGCCAGTAACAATATTCAAAACCTAAAGTAAAAATCAAAACAATAGCAAGAAAACATTTAGCTAAATCTAAATGGTGTCATTCAGAACAAGAACTTTCACAAATAAAGCACAAGTTGTTTTATAAAATTTTTATAATACTCTTTATGCTTGATACGATTATGTCAATAATATAGATCTGCTTATTATTAACTCTTATTATTAAGAGTTATTACTAAACATGCAAAATTCATTGCATGAAGCATATGTAAAATGTATTAAATTCCATTCTACCAATAAAACGAGTTTTAGGTGCTGCTTCTTTCAGGCTTGATTATTCTACAGCCCAAAGTTTTCTGAATTAAAACTGATTATTTAAGACTAAATCTCACTTGGTTTTCATGAGTTATTCTGGAGAAATCAGGAAGTAACTCGGGGCTGCATTTTTTGTTAATTTAGTATACATAATGTTTTCTTCAATTTACTGTCCTATACTGCAAACTATAAATAAACACATGTAAATAAGACTTAAGGAATTACAGTTTTGTTTTACATTCCAGGTTAATAAATTTCATAGTAAAATATTGGTATTAGAACCCGTTAACAGTAAACTTGAGGAGCGGTGTAAATTAAACCAACTGAACAGACAATGGCACCCTGGATCACAGAATAATCTCATGGAGATTAAAAATTCACAAAAGTATTATTAAAATTATTACTATTATTATTAGTATTATTATTAAAGACAAAATTTCACCCTTGAGTTTATCACATGCTACTCTTAGCACAAATCCTAGAGATGTGGCCACCACCCGAGCGCTTTTATTTGGGATTTTACAGGATCGGTTCGCCAAGCCTCAAGGTCTAATTCGATTTCACCCCCCTCCCACCCATTCCCAACACTTTTTTTTTTTTTCCTGCCGTATTTTGCAAACACTTTCAGCCATGTTTCTGCAATGCCTCTCCCCCCTGGAGCTGACCCTGCTCATTCTCTGGTGCTGCCCCCCAAGTCTCTGGGGAGGACGCTCCCACCTCCCAGCATCTGCCCCCAAGGAATAAATACTGAGGTGGCTTCTCCTTCACACCACGTGCCAGATGTTTTTCCAACACAACAGGGTGGAAAAGGGAGCAACAGGACAGTGGGAAGTTACAAAATATAGAACGTACCAAAACGTGGGTAAGTTTCGACAAGTCAGTGGTGACTTCTGGAAGAAAAAGTGGGCACTGTACACTAATTTATCTCCTGTTAAGACAACATCACTGCTGCAAAGCCCAAATCCTGACTAAGTGGCCCTTCCCTCATCTTACACCCTCTAACCCTACAATTTCCAGGCCCAAGTGGAATCAACAAGGCGAAAGCCTAAAAATTGTAGGGTTACAACTGTACCCACGGTGGGGTTTGTTCTGCTGTTTCATGCTACATTTTCTAACAGGGGGTGCACGAACTGGGGGTTGACATAAGAGAACCCTTCAAAATCTGTTTGGTCTATGTTGGCAATGACCAGCTGGTCTGGAGGCGTCAGCACCGGCTGTCCTCGTGTGAAGAACTTATCGAAGTTTTCAGCCCCTTTGCCGCACTGCAAGGAAAGAGAAAAGCAGAAAAAAAGCTGAAAAATGTCAGCAATACAACAGCAGAGTTGTCAGGATACATCCAAGGCTCTCCCTCTTTCTTAGGAGTAGTTGAGGGAAAATTTTCTTTCCAGATATTTTGACAAAAAATCCCAGACAAACGGTGAAGTTTTAATAGCTGAATCCTGATAAAAAGCAGTCAGAAAGGTTTCCATCCATTAGCATGAGGTGACAAGATAAAGAGGATTAAATATTCAGCACTACTGGGATACAAAATGAAAAAGGAAATATTTTTATAAACATACGTTGGCAAGAGATACTTTCTTTGTCAAGTCATTTCATTCTTTTCAGAAGCCTTACAATACAAAACTAAATTTTCCGTGTTAGTCTCTGTTTCCTTTATGATCTGAAAAAAGCTTAATGCAATTCATTTATGTGCTTTGAGTCTTCACTGAGCAGGCCATAAACTCCTATAAATTGATAAATGACAGCAGGGCCTCAGTCCTTGGGATGGCAAGAGGGCTGGGCAGGGAGCACATCCTGGGACAGGTCCTTGTTCCAAAACTCACTATCACAGGTGTCCTCCTTTATTTTCTTAAGAGACTCATTTTTGGGCAAAGTCCAGCCAAGAAGGGGGTTAAATACAGCTACAGCCTGAGCACAACTCCTTCAGAACAGAAAACAAATCAGAACAGAAAACAAAAGAAATCAGGTTTGTAGAAAGAAGAGTTTTGAGAAATTCAGGAAAGGCTTGACAAGTAGGGAAGTATGATCAGAAGCATGCTAAAAAATAGGAAGGTGGTACCAGAATGAAATTATCTTGTGTGCAAGAAAAAAAAAAAGAATATTTGAGGAAAATTTGGCATTGAATATTGTGGAGAGGTGAGGAGGAAACTGGTAAATGTGCTCATCTCAAAACTACTATAACAGATCTTTGGACAAAGCAGGTGTGGGATAAAGGCAGTGAATGTTTCTTCCTGTTGTTCCTGACCCTTTCCTCTCTATTTTTTCCTTCAGCATCCCTGCACGTGGATATAAAGGGTAAAGATCCATAACTGTCTTCAGACTCAGAGGATAACTCAGAAATGGCTTGTACAATAGACCAATATTAAATATTGATTTTTCTTTCTGAATTAATGCAACATGAGTAAATCTGTGCATTTGTAGGACGATGCACTGGAGAGGGGCCCACTGAGGGGATTCAGAGTGAGAGGTTTGGAAAGAGCCCAGCCACAGTTTCCAGCCTTGTGACAGAGCACCTGGCAGGGGCTGGGCTGGCCCTGCCATCTGAGCTGAGCTGCAAAGAACTTCTGCTGCCTCGGGCACACACTGGTGCCTATTTCAGAGCAGGAGCACCTGCTCAGCTCCTGGAGCCCAGTGCTCACAGAGGACACTTGTCCAGCCTTGGAAGAACACCAGCACAGGGACACTGCACCGTGCTCAAGCTAACGGGGCTCTGCTCCCCTCATCGAATGCCCTGGTGCCCACTGAGCCTCTGCATTTTGGGACACAATCTCTGGAAAACAAGAATGGAAAGAGCTGAACTTTGACAAGGAAAAAAAAAAATCTCTGAATTATTTGCATGATAGCTGATGTACCCCCAAATTAAGACGGATTAATTTAGAGGCACAACAGCCGGCTCAGAGCAGCCACAAAAGGGTTATTGCTAAAAAAGGAAAGTTTTTGCTAAAGAGATGTTCTACAGATAAGCATCATCCTGCAACAAAATTATGCTATTTTCTTTCTTTTTAAATTTTTTTCCCTCTTCTTTTTTTCAGCAAGTGGGAAGTGTTCAAACAAGCTGAAACCAAAGCCCCTACGACCATTAGGTCTCTCACTATTGCTTATGTTAGTAGAGGCTAAGAAATAAATCACATGAAATATGGGTATATTTTGGGCGCAAACAGAGTAACTTATAAATAGATTTGTATCTTCAATGATATATTTGTCTTCATATTAAAGAGTAGCACTGTTATTTTGAACCTTAATGCAGTATTAGAGTACAACTGAAATTACAGGACTCCTCAAACCCCTAAACTTGGAAATATGAGTAAAATGTCCTTCTTGCCAAATAATCAGTCTATGCCTATAACCTGTGAAATGCCAGTCTGGAAGGGAACATGTTATTTACATCACCCAACGGCTGACCCAGAATCTGCAGCTCTGTGTTGGAGTAAGGACTGTGGAAGCAGCAGGATTATTCCTGCAGGACTTGTGTACCTAGAAAAGATGCACCTACAAAGGTTTCCTAAAAAAAATCACCCCAAACAAACCCTATAAATACATCTATATATCCAAACAGATTAAGGTTTGTGTGTTTTTTGCTTTCTAAAATCAATATCCATCCCTGGAGGGATTTAAAACTTGTGTAGATGTGGTGTTTAGGGACATGGGTTAGTGGTGGGCTTGGCAGTTCTGGGATAATGGTTGGAACTCGGTGATTTTAAATGTCTTTTCCAACCTAAACGATTCTATAATTGTATGATACTGATACAAATAGAATCAGCAATCACCATAAATGAGTTGTGCATAGGGTATGTAAATACTAGACTTGGATTTTAAGTTATTTTTGTCTAGGAGAGCCAGGCTCTGTGTGAATCTGCCTCGGTGTATTTTAATAGCAGCCTGTGCAAACAAACCAGGTCATGATAACCAGGGAGACAGAGCACAGCTGCTCTGAGGAGCCAGGATCTGCCAGGAAGCTCTGATGGAACCAGACCACACTTCAAGCTTCTAGCACCTTCATGCTGGTGTTACTTTCAACTTCAAGGAGAGTCTAAGCACTCAGCCCCTGAGCTAATAAAACTTACAGATGTGAAGGTAGATCTGCTTTATGAGCAGCTTTAAATTTGACTTGAGAAGCATGTAATAAAAATCTTCCATAAAATATGCTCTAAGAGCTCCCCTTTGCACAGCCAGCTCTGGGGATGGGCTGGGCAGGACTGGCAGCACCACACAAATTCTTCACTTATTTACAGCCTTCCCTGCATGCAAAATCCACACCATAGCAAAAAGGTATTTCCTTTAGCAATAAACACCCTTCTCAGCTGCAATTCTTCTTCTGTTGATGCAAAAAAGTAATTTGTATGAAAAAAGTGAAGAATAATTCAGGTGTTGTCATCCTTCTGTTCATTAGTTTGTGATACCTCACTGGTGTGTCTGTACTGGCAAATAAATCAGTGTAAAGAGCAGTCACCCTACACATGTAGTGCTAAAGCCAGCCAGGACTGTCAGCTGAAAAATAAAAGGGTTAGAGAATAAAGGTTCCATGTTAGGACACAACAGTTTACAGCTGTTCCTTCTTAAAGCTTGTGCTCTTGTGTGCAAACTCTTCTCTTTGCCTGTCAATAAAGCACAGTGCATGCTGAAAGAAATTCTGCCTCAACAAGCAAAGCTCTTCCAATTCTATTATGCAAACAGCTTTCAGGGTAAGGACATCTTTCCACTTGCTTGGATTTCTAAAATGTTCCTGTAGATACACGTGTGCAAACCAGTAATAAACATGGGAAATAAACCAGGGATTAATCCTGCAAACTGAGCAGACATTGCTGTAGGATGGGGAATAAAACCCCTGTGCTGGGCAGCCAGCCATGGAGGAAATTCACCCCTCTAATCCAAATCCCTCAGTCAGATCCCAGCTTTAGATGTGGCTCAGAGGAGACAGTTGTTAACCACATTTACTACCAGTCTCAAGTGGCTGCTGTGGATGTGCCAATTTTCCCCTTTTTCACCTCCTCACGCCGTGTGTGACCATCCAGGCAGGGCTCAAACCACTGCCAGGCTTTTTTGCAAGGCACAAAGTTCCCTGGGTTTTGGCACATGGTGCCAAAACAAGAGCAGGCTCACAGACAGCTCTGCCCTTATCAAACTGCCTCGTTTTAGCCATGCCCAGATCTGCAGCAATTCCACCCCAGGGGAGCAGGGCTGCAGTGAGGGAAGGAAGTTCCTGGCATCCCACTCACCACTTTAGGTTTGAAAGGTGGCTGAATCTCTCTGTTCTCCAATTTTTCCCAGTCAATTCTCCTAAAGAAAGCATGTTCCCTGATGTCTCTTTCACCTTCCAGGCCACAGCCAAGGCGTTTTGCAGGATGTTTAGTCATTAGCTGTTGGGAAGAAAACACCAAACAATTCAGTTTAATGCTGGAAGGACAGTGAGAGGAGCTTTCCTCTGATTGCAATGCTCTTGGTCCTCTCCTGAAGATACACACTGCTAATAACATTTTTTTGAAAAGCTAAAATGAATTTTTTGAAGAATTTTCTTGTTTGATTACTGGAGACAGCAATTCAGCAGCAAAATTAGGGGCTGCACTGGGGAAATTTTTCCCACTGGGCAGAGGCTGCTGCTGGAGGTGCAGGTGGTGCCCAGGACATGCTGCCATCCCTGCTGGCTCACATCTCACTCCTGAATTTCACCTCCAATCTCTCAACTGAGTCTTACAGATCTGCAGACCAGCTCCTGCCCTATCTCAACAATCAATTAAACATCATAAATTCCAATGCACTAAAGCTCCATGAAGTACAAACTCCCCCACTCCCATTTCATTTTTCTGGGGCTTGTTCAAGACATCTCATTACAGAGTCTCCAATTCTTTGGCACCCAGCTGACAACATCTAATCTGTGTTTCCTCCCTTGCATTCTTAATGACATCCTGGTCAATACTATACCCAGTTACAGAGATTAAACAGACTTGTGGAAAAAAAACCAGCCCCAAATCCACCAGCCTGGCGTGCTTAGAAACTGGAATGTGCTCCCTAATTAACAAGTTCCTCAGAATTTTCCAATTGGTGTGTACATTGGGAATTGTGCAGTGTAGCCTGAAACTCCCAGCTCCAGTTTCATGGGGACTTTTTAAAGCTCTTACAAATTATATATGATTAATGTACTGCTGGGAGTGATACCTCAACAGATCTTCTTAAAACCTCAGTACCACTTTAGTCTCCTTCCAAATGTTGAGTTGATCTGATTCCAATTTTGAATTTTTAAAAATGACTCTAAGCAGGTTTGGGAAGTGGCTGTGCACTGGGCAGGATCACAGCCTTCTTCAAGATTAACAGCAACGTTCCCATTTTTGTTGCCTTTTCCAAACCCCTTGCTTTAACAGTAGGCAATAAAAGAAAATGAGAGTATTGATTCCAGTAGTTTCAATTCTTTCCAAAGTTGCTGCATTTACCAAAACCAACAAACTCTCAATCAATGGAATGGAAGTTAAGCAGACAAATTAATTCCAAGAGCAGAGTGGGCACGTTTGTCTTGCCCAATGGTGCCCAGTCCTGGGATTGCTGAGCTACCACTGACTGCAAGGGTCAGAAACCTTCTCATATTGACTTCTTAGCTGAGGAAAAATTCCCACTGAAACCTGAGAATTATTTGTCAATTTAATGCAGATGAAGCACACGCCAGCATCACAGAGACTTGCCCAAAATCTCAAAGTGCAGGGTAATTTTAGCTTTCTGCCCTCCCTTGACATGAGCACACAGGGGAGCTGAAAACAGGGTCATTACATCAGGTTCAGACTGTGCTGTTTGAATATGTGATTGTCATGACAAGGCAACAATCTGAATGTACTTTACAAAAATACATCATGTTTATTTTTTGTTGGCAAGCACTTCCACACTGAGAAAAGCTCCAAAATTAGCATGGTCTTTCATTTTACCTTGTTCTAAACACCTTTTCTTTTCCTTGATGATTTTCTTTAATGGACTAATATCCAGCTCATGTACAATACTTCATAAATGGTTGAAAAGGACAGGAAGAATGTAAAAACCAAATTAACTAAGTGCAGTGATGTTTTATCAGTGTAAGTCAGACATCAAATAACCCATTACAGGCGGTGGATTGGAAAAGCTGCAGACTGATGGTGCTCTGGAGAATCACATGGAATCAAAGGAAAGTCAAATGAATTCTTTCTTCCTAAGCTAATCCCCTGAAGCAAAAATCTATTATTTTCCTCAAAAGTAAAAAAAAAAAAAATTAATTTAGTATCTAAGACAAATTTTAGGCCACTCAGGTACCACTGTGTCAGAATTTCCCCATGGTTTCCTTGCATTTATGCTAAAGATCTTCACATAAGCTCATCTTCACCTCCATTTAAAAATGATTCTCCTAAACTCCTGTGCTCTGATCCTGTCATTAGGCATTCTGGGCTGAGGACTTGCTGGAGCATCTCCAGCCAAGCTGAGAAATCTCACCCTGCAAAACTGGGGCTGTGCTGCCGTGGGTTGAGAGGCAAAGCAGAGGGAGACTCTTCAAACCATGGTCCTGTTTATAAATTCTGCTCTGGATTTGGCAGCTACTGATTCTGACATTTGTTCTTTCCATAAAACAAGCAGGCACAGTGGGAAGAGCCCAGCACTTACCAGTGACACCAAGTGACAACATAGCTCAGCACTGGCTGACAGAAGTTGCACTTTAAAATACTACAGTGCTGTGTCAGAGCCAGGCAAAGCCAGCTACTCACAAGGATTGCCAAAAAGGAACTTAATGATAAATGACATTTTATCTCACCCCCTTGCAGATGGAGACAGCTTCTTTGGACAGGGATTTTGGGTAGGAAACATTATGCTCCATTATGGACTGGAATAGTTCATCTTCGTCCTCCCCATCAAATGGAGGCTGTTGAAAATAAATCACAAGTGAGTAACTTACTGAGTTTCCCTTGTTATGTTTTTAAATTCTCCACTTTTTATGAAATGAAGGACAACATCATGCTGAAGAGATCCATATACAGCAGTGCTCCTTGTCCAGGAACACCCCCAAACCCACAGCAATCTGCAGCCTGGGTATCTCCTGACCCAGAAGCTTAGTGTTTGACAGTCTCAGATTAAAATCAAGGAGAAATGTTCATTTCTGTCCCCAGAATGGCAGCCAGGTTAATGAAACGTGTGCAGGATTATCTTTGTGATCAGCTTTAATCAGTTTTTCAAGCTACTGTGCACCAAATAGGCAAAATACTTCAAAGGGTGAAGTTTGGAGAATAACTTTCAATTACCTTGTGCTAAGTTATATCCATTCCTCACTTAATTCCAGTTAAACTCCAGTTTGTTTTATGTCATGGCTGTAGATTCTGCTTCTGAGACCATCGCAAGAAAGGGCTGCACTGTATTTTAAAATATAGGGGTAGGAAAGTGCCCATGGATAAATCCCCAGGATATGGGCCCTGTGCAAAACCCAGCTAATGGTAAATCTCCTTTCCTCCAAATCATTCAGATGGCCAATATTTGCAATTCAGCCTGCAAATGTTAACAGCTGCAGTTCCTACAAATTAAAACTTTTTAAATGGCCATTGGAATTTCAGAGAGATACTCTAAAAGGCATTTGTTACAAATGTATGTTTTAAGCTTGGGAAATGCCTGCCTTAACCCAACACTCAGGGAAAGCCAACTGCAGGAATCTTTTTCAGCTCAAGACTAATAGAATCCATTAAAGTGGGTGCTTATCTGCCATTTATTGCAGCACAGTGTTGCTTCCCCACCCGAGTGACTCAGAGAGCAGCCCCTCATTAACTGTACAGAATGAGGGGTCTGTAACTGAGCACATTTCCAAGTGCTGAGACCCATATTTTACCCCCAGGACATACAGTACAAAAACTGTATTCTTGGGACTTAACTGCAATGCAGAGCTTATACACACTCTTATTATGCTTCCCTGTGGTTTCAAACTCCTAAATGGTATTTCTTCCACTTGACATGCGTTTTCCTGCTCAAGTGTCTCCCTTTCAGTTCTGAAGATGGCTATTTATAACATTATTGCAGTACAAAGGAGCCGTATTCAAAGGCAGAGCTTGATTATGTGGGTGCAACATAAAGAGCTTAAAGCCTAAATACATTCTCAGTTGAGTCAGTCAAGAGTACAAGGAGATAACAGCAGAATGAAAGGCTTCAATCTTATCCTGTAATGGTCTAAACCTTTAGGGAGCCTTTAAACAGAGCAGCCTTGGAGGGCAGGAGGAGATCACAGTGAGCATGGGAGGGGGGATCTTACCTGGCCAGCCAACATCTCATAGAGCAGCACACCATATGCCCACCAATCCACAGACTTCCCATAGGGCTGGTAAGCAATAATCTGCATAATTACAAAAAAAAAAGGAAAAACTCTGTGTTAACTAACCCCCAGCCTTGTGGCATATTAGGTACATGTGTGACATGCAGAGAAAGACAGATTTCCTTGAAAAAGGGCAGAAAGACAATCCTGTAATCCTCACTCCAGCTAATTATGGGTTTCAGTGGGAGTTGGATTGTTTTGCAAGTGTGAGTCTAAACCTACCCACGCCCTTGGTACCCTGATATTATGGAAAATGCAGCTCTCAGGAGTCCTTGGGATGTTCATCTGGGGGCAAAGGAGGAAGGACAGCAGCAGCACAATGTAGGAGACAAGGCAAAACCATTACCCAACTGTTGTGTCAAAGCTTGAAATCATGAGACTCAATGTATGGGCCATCAATAATTAAACTTTTCTTTTCAATATTTATACTTCTGTTCTGCTGTAAAAGGAATCAAAATTTAGGAAAAGAGCAAAACTCCAAAAATCTCAGTCGAGTCTTCCCAAGCTGCATGATTGTGATACTCAGGATGAAATACCAGCTACACCAAAAAGAAAGGGGGTTCTGCTGTTCAGGCTAATGGAAATGTCAAGTATTTTCCATGCTCTGGGTTCCACATCTGACTCACAGAGCAGTACAAATTAAGTTCTGACACAAGGAAAGGCTGCAAGTGCCAGCAGCACCCAGGTCCCCTCCTGAGTTATCCTCTTTAACCGAGGCCTCCTCAGAGATCAGTGTGCATTTATTTAAGAGCTGCATTTGGTGATGGTGTGGAGGAGTTTGGAGGTGCAGATGTTCCTCAGATCTTTCTAAACAACTGTGGAGGGATGCTGTGAATTCTGAAGGGATGCAGGACATCCCAGTCCCTGCCTATCCCCACTGAAGGCACCAGAGCCTTTGACTCCAGCATCTCTGCACTGGAATGAGCAGAGAACTGAGGCAGTCAGAACTCCAGAGGGGCTTGCATTTCATTTTCCTGTTTGCTCGTGTTTTTATTCTTTGTGAAATAAATTGCCCATTCAAGTATACATCACACATCCTAAATTTTTTAGTTGTCTGAAAGAGAAGTTGAACTGCCAAGTTCTGTAGTTGCTCAGGAAAATAGTGAGTCACCAGTGCAGTAAAGCAGGACTGCCTGGCTACTAAATAAAATTATGGTCTCTGTGTGGATATATGTCCTTGCCTGAGATATAGCAGCACACAACTCAAAAATTACTGCAATGTTTCTAACCGAAGGATTTCAAAATCAATTGTGCTTTGGAATATATTAGACAACCAGAGATAATAACAGCATTCTCATCTGGAAGGCCCTATATAAAGACAGTCTATATTAGTTGTCTCTTAGCAGTAATATGGGCTTAAAAATATAAATTTGGGACATTCATTTCATCCTATAGTAGTTGACATACTTGGTTACTTTCCCTTCCATCTCCATCACCAGTTAGTTCCTGCTGGAATCAATACTGCCTTTTGAAACACCAAACACTTTCAAACTTTCATCCAGGAAAAATACTACCCTTTATACACAGAAAATGACAAAACATTTCAACCTCAGTCCTTCTCTGACAATTTCTTCCTGCCTTATGGAAAAGAGTATTTTATATAAAAAAGGGGATATTTTTCAGGTCATTGATTTGTAAGGGCAGAACGTTTTGTACAACAAGTGCAGTCCAGGTATGTGGTTTTGGGAGGAACAGTTTCTTTCAATTAGCAAAATGAGAAAAGGATGGATCCACAGCAGTGAGAAAGAAAATGCTGCCACACTGCCAAGGTTCTGTACCTGGCAGCCAGGTCTGCCCAGAAGCCCACAGTTCACTTCTGTCCCACTGTGAAGGAGTTTGATGGGATTACTGAGAGGAGGAAATCACTTAAATGCTGCAATGCAATGCCCTACAGTGAAAGCTGTACCAAAGCATGGACTCAACGATGCTGATTTTTATCCAGCAAGGGGTGAGTCAAGGCTGGGTTCTTCTCTAAACAGCATTCCCATCAGGAAATGCAATCTCCTCTATGAAATCTGCTTTTGGGAGAGAATAACAAATAGAATCATCAGGAGAGGCAGAATTAACATGGAAAAAGCTCCAATGGATGGTCAGAATCACTTCAATTTTTCTGTTTGATGTCACATCTGATGAACAGAGCAGTGCCCCTCTGAGCTGGCACACACCTCCCTCCCCTGAGCCAGTCTGTGATGGAAGAGTGGGAATTGAGACATAAATACAGCCACCAAGGCTGGAAAAGTCCCACTGCAAAAGCAATGACAACACCTTTTCCACTGAATTATCTCCATGTAGGACAAGTGGTGCTGTCACTGCCTGCTGCTGTACACAGGGAGTTTTCTTCCTTTAATCCCATCTAAATACACCCAGGTGGAATCAGCAGCTTGATCCTGCTGAGGCTGTGGCACCAGGGGAACCCACACCAGCCATTTGCCATGTCCTGTGTGGAACCTGGGCATAAACTCCTCGTGCTGGGAGCTGCTCTAACTAACAGCACTAACTGGGAAGTGCAAACCAGAGGGAAGAATGCTCACTTCAGGGGAGGAATTACATGTGGATGGAAGCAGATGAGCCTTCTGTGTACAGTCCAACATGCATTGGTAGGAAGTCAGCAGGTTCTGAATGTTGTGTTTTCAGCAGTTCCCTCCTCATCACCCAGAATTCATCGTGTGCCACCTCCCAGCTGCTGCACTCAAAGCCATCCCTGCCTGCCTCACAGCAGTTGCCAAAGTCATTCTGTCTGCATGTGCAGATTTTGGTAGCTTTTAGAGCAAATGGGGGTATGTGAACATGTCCTCCTGTCTCACCACAGTGGGCAGAGAAGACCCAGAGCAGTGAGGGAGTTCCTGTCCCTAGAAATGAAGACCTGTACCCTCCTCCACCTATGATTCCTGATTTTCACTGGCCAGGCAGCAGTGGAAAGCTGATGGCATCCTTCTCTTCCTCTCTTTCTCCATCATTAATTTAAATGATTGCCTTTTTCACGTCCTTTTGCATTTCAAATGTCCCATTTCACCCATCTATTGCCATGCATTAAGAGCTCTGCCTGTCCAGTTTCTGTGGATTAGAGCATTCAGAAAGAGCTCAGGAATTTCTCTCATCAAGCAAAATTGGCAGGAGTTGCTTTTTTTCTTTTTTTTTCTCTATTTTGCCTCCAAGGAAGGCACAGTTAAGAGCAGGACACAGAGATTAATATCAGCAATTTGTAGGAATGTTTAGATCATTGCAGCTAGTAGCCAGTTGGGATGAAAAGATTATATCCCAGAGGCAAGAGGAAATCTTTTGTGAGCATATATGATGTCTGCTGGAAAAGTTAAAGCTCACTTATTAAAAAAATAAATATTACTTGCACAAGAAACAGTCAAATGCACTTTCCAAACCTTTGTGATACCTATTTGCCTCCCACAATCCTGGCAAATTCAAGGTTGGAACTGAAGGTTTTGAGGCTGTGAGATGGAAGAGAAGGGAAATGGAGTTTCTAATTTAAATTCCTCTGAAATCCAAAATCAGCACTGTGGCTGCTGCAGGGATGCTGATGGTGGGGTTCTGTGCTGGCAGAATCCCTTCCCCCTAATCCTCCTGACATCCATCTCCTCCTGTCTCTCTTGACTGGTCAAGGAAACACAAAGTACTAATTGATTTCACAGCTATTTTACCACTCTGACCATAAATATTTAAGTTCAGCACATCAGGAAATACTCTGTACAAGATAACCACTTTCTGCCTGAGGGAAGCTGTCAGACCTGGGATCCCACCAGTTTAACCTCTGCACACTCCTCAAATTGCACAGCATAAGAAAACTAACAATAATTCCAGCCCATTATACACCTAGGTAATAGCAAATGGCAACTTTCCCACTCAGAAAAAAAGGAAATCATTATTTTGCAGCACACCAGACTGGGGGGTTCACTTTGCTGAAGGCAGCACAGTGCATTGCACTGCTTTTCCATGCAGAGCTGGCACTGGGGACAGCAGCTGAGCTGTCCCTGCAGGGTCCTTGCAGCTCTGTGCTCCCTGACTCACCCGTGGGCAGGTCCTGCAGAGGCAGCGTGGGCTCCCTCAGGCCCCACAAGAGTCACCACATTCTTCCCCAAACGCTGCTGAAAAAAGCCAATTCTCCATGTCTGAGTGCAGCCCACTCACAGGATTCTACTCCAGATACCTTCAAGAGTTTATTTAGATTTAGGTCCTTTATCTCCACCCAGCAGGAAATGTGACCGTGGAAATGAATTCTCATTAAAATCTATTAGAAATTTATAAATTTTAGCCCATGGAAACATGGGCTGAAACACCCCTGCAAGCGAAACAGGAACCTTCCTTTGAAGTTTACCACAGAACTAGTTAGCAAACTGTCAGTCACAATAATTTCTTCAGACACAAAGAAAATCAGCCAATTAAACAAAATTAAATCAAATCTGTTTGTAAGATAACAGACTAATTTTCTCTCACTTACTGGATGTTTTGGTAAAAGGTTTATTTCTTTATATGAAATTTCCAAATAAAGTAAAATAATTCACTCCAGCATTGACCCACACTGAGCATTCTGGTATTGACAAAATGTTCTTTGGCATTAACTGGCACAAGACAATTGCCACAGAAAGGGCACTTTAATTTGTAATATTGGCTTCATTTATGTTTTGACAGAAGGAAATGAAATACTACTCTGGTTGTTCTGATATCCTGCTGCAAGCAACAGCAAACGGTGAAAAAACAAGGGTGTATAATACACAATATTTCACTCTGAAAACCATGAATTAGCAACTGGGAAAAAAAAAACAAACTATTTTTGTTTCCAATTTCAAAGAGATGCCAAAATTCACCTTGGACACTAATTTACTTGTCTGTGTATAAATCTCCCCTATTCCAACAAACATTCAATTACAGCCAGAAATGCTTCAGCCAGAGCTGCCTCTTGCTCAGTACCCAGTGAACAACTGAGTCTCTTGGATCAGGATCCAGCCTCCTGCATCAAATTTGCTGCCAAACAAATCAAGACTCTTGAAAGCTCAGTATGCACAAAGACCAGATTTTAATATTCATATATTTGAATTATATCCAAATCACCACATGTGCTTGTTTTTAATTCTTTAGACCTCAACTATTCAAATACAAATCATATCCAGACTCAAAGTCTTAACTCCAAGCTCGTATTTATCCCAGTGCCTTAAAGCACAACTGGGCTTCTCATGATCATATTTTCACTTTAAACCCACTGCAGTTGGTTCAGTGTCATTTTCAGTGGCTTGAAAGCTGCACAGGTATGGCCAAGTCATTGAAAACTCAAGGCAAATGATGGATTTATTGCAACAACTCCACTCAAGGCTGGCTGATCTCAGCTTTTGGAAGAGGCCTTCAATGACAGGAGCTCTCCTGGGGTGAAGAGCAGCAACTCGTGGCCCCTGGGCAGCACCTGCAGGACATGGCCTGGAGAAGAGCACAGTGGTTTTATGGAGAGGTCAGCTAAAAGCTTCCAGACCTCATCAGTCCCATCTCAAAAATCAGTGAGTGGTTTGTGATTTCCCTGAAAATGCCAAATGATCCTTTTAATAAATGTGTGCTGGCAGCTGTGTGAACCTATGGAGGAATAGATTAAAGCAGCATTGTTTGCTCCCAGTGAAATATTTGCTGATCTCAGCAACACTTATGATGTTTGTAGAACTTCACAAATTGCAAAGTTTACTATAATAATATTTCCAGGCTATAAATTTAAGATCAGAAGTTGGTGAGCCTGGTTTTTAAAAGTTTTTTTGCTAGAACGAAAAAAATCTTATCTCATAAAAAATTAGTTTTTCAATTAACTAGGTACTTCTTACAACAGTGAAGACTTATTAATTACATTGCATGAATTCCCAAATATATGCAACATACCTGCAGAAGTTAAATGGTGCCATCCATGGAGAATCTAGAGTTAGAGCCATCCAAACCCAGTGGTGTAAAATGTGGAGGGACAATTTCCTTTAAGAGACTAAAAGGTTCTTAAAAGGGTCAATATTTACCTCTGGTGCAATGTAGTCTGGAGTGCCACAGAAGGTCCTGGTTGTTACTCCATCTAACATGTGCTCCTTGCACATTCCAAAATCAGCAATTTTAATGTGTCCTTCTGAATCCAACATCACATTATCTAATTTCAGATCTCTGAGAAGAATCACAGCAATTTAAGGTTAATGTTTGGGATCAGCTAGGATGAGCTTACTCTGAATAAGGAATATTTGCAGCTTTTTGGGAGTGGAGGTTCAGGGTGCACATGTGGGGCTGGCTCAGCCTGGAGGGAGCTGGGCAGACATCTAAGAACAACCTTAAAATCCTGGAATGGGTTTGAAGTGACCTTAAAGCCCATCCAGTGCCACCCCTGCCATGGCAGGGACACCTCCCACTGTCCCAGGCTGCTCCAAGCCCTGTCCAACCTGGCCTGGGACACTTCCAGGGATCCAGGGGCAGCCACAGCTGCCTGGGCTGGACAATGAATGAAGAGGTGGCTGTGTCTGACCCCTCACTTGAGACTTTTGAATGTATAATATTATTAAACATCACACAGAAATACAAAACATACAGTTTTCCATTTTCAAGAGGTTTTATTTGAGTGGGGCAGAGCACAGGTATGAGAAGTTTCAGGTTAAACAGGGCTTGGGTTTCCACCCCCACCAGCAGCAACACAACAAAAAGAGCTCTACACTGATGGCTTTCTGTTTTAAAAATACACTGAAATGTTAAAGAAACTGATCATTTTGGGATTTTAAAAATAGTTCAGAAATTACTTATGTCAGATCATACTCACCTATAAATAATCCCTCTGTTATGGAGAAAGAATAACCCAATTGAGATCTCAGCTGCATAGAACCTGTGTGGGGGAAAAAAAAAAACCAACAGATTTCTTATTGCCTCATGATTCTCTTCTGGCAAAATAAATTGGAAATGAATCATGGTATAGGATGATAATATAGTAGCATACGAAATATGTAAGTTATAGTGTATATGTACAGGTGACATAAAAGACGTATCACTTCAGCTGGATCTTAAAAAATACATTTAGAGTATATGATGATAAAATAAAACAGAATCTGAAAAAAAAAACTGGAAAATGGCTCCCTGGACCACAAAAGTGGTGCAGCTGGAGCACAGCTTTTTTTTTTGCACTAACTCTACTGCAAAGGTCCTTATCTCTAATCACAGATTGATGAATTCAGGATGCAGCTCAATGTACATTGCAATTCATATGGCATGAAATAATTTGCAGAAGTAGTGTTCCTTTATACAGCCTGTTAATGGATTAATTACACAAAGCTAATTAAAATGATTACCATATAAAATATAATTGCTGAATGCAGTTAAGAGGTATAGAATACTGTTTGGAGCTGGTTGCTGTGGCACTGTGCTAATTACGTGCGAGAGGATTATTTAGAGATGAGATTAATTTTAAGGCTCAGCACAAGGGAGAGGAAGGAACTGAGCTCTGCACCACTCCATCAGAGGTGTTTGTGAACACGTGTGAAGATGCAGCACAGGCAGAAGCTGTCATGAAGCATCACAGAATTTGTCAAGTGTTGGCAAGTTGCATTAGCTGAGAGTCAAGGATGATCTGACACCATCTCGGTTTGATTCAGAGCTGTAAAAATGTTTGTCTGTATCTGAAATACTTATATTTAGAAGGCCTCTCGTTTAAACAAGCCCTGATTGCTTAAATCAAAGTGAGAAATTATTTTAACTGAATGCTTAAAGCAGTTGGTCACCCTTGATTTTAAAGTTTCGTTAGTAAATGATTTATGAAACACTAACAAGTGGTGATGAGGTATTACAAGGATGGCAAAAATGGTACTGATGGATCTATTCACTCTTAAATATGCTACAGATCATTTTCAGTTGCTCACTGATGTGCCAGATGTACAATTACCTGAAAAGAATCATGCAGATAAACAACTCCTAATTCCTTATTAACTCCTCACAAATATATCACAGAAATTCTTACAAGCTATACATTGAATTTATCTTGTATAAACTGTAATTTATATTGCAGTGCTGAGTCTATTTGTACTGCCTTTCTCTGTATCACTAATTCAGACTGAAGTGTTCTGCTCACTGTTTTTTTTATTTAGTATTTGCTTTTAAAAACAACATCAGAATATGAAGTAACATCTTTAATTTCCTGCTGCCCTGCTTAAATTCTTGTCACTTTTCAAGTAAGCCTCTCCTGCCTTTGTTTGTGTTGTATTTTTGAATAAAGGCACTATGTGTTCAAACAACATTTTTAACACAAAGCTCAGATTTTGGGCCTTAAAAACAAACAAAGGCCAGCCCAGAATTCATCCTGAGCCCGGGAAGAAGAAGAAATCAAATCCTCCTACAGTGTAAAATCAAGATGATGAAATGATTTAAATACATGAACACTCACACTGCTTGTGGCTCCTTAAATTTTCCTACTTGCTGGATGTGATACATGAGATCCCCACCATTCACATACTCCATCACAAAATACAGTCGGTCCTAGGACAAAGCATTAAAGAGGAACAGAAATACATTAGAGACAATATTAGATACTCATTGATCAGCCAAAAAGAAAAAAAGTCACTAGCATGTTATTAAAAAGCTTTTAGGATTATTAGGACTGGGAAAAAAATTATAGATCAGGAAATGGAAATGGAATGTTTTGTACAACCTTCAAGAGTAAATGATTAATGAGATCTGTCTAGTTTTGTCAATTTTAGTGCCATGCTTTTACAGATTATTTGTCTCCAATGATTTCAAGAATTATACAAATATAGCTCAGTCTGAAAAATCTGTCACTAAAAATAAATTTTTTAAAAAGAAATCAAAGATGGTAAAAAATTCCAAATTGCTTTGAGGCCATTTCTGATTGCTCCTAGTAAGTTTTCCTGTGGATGTGGCACTTGAGGACATGGTTTCATGGGGAATGTGAACTGATGGTTGGACTTGGTGATCTTAGAGGACTTTCCCAGCCTCAGTAATTCCATAATTCCATGTCATCCAAGAGGCTGGCACAGTGACACTGGGCCATCAGATCCATCCTCAAATGTGTCACTGGGAGATGCTCTGCATGTGATGGACAAATATCCACTTCACATATTTATAAGGAAAGAAGGAAAAAAAGCCCATCAGTGTCACCCAGAAGTGACAGGAAACTAAATTAAATCCACCAACACTGATTCATGACTAATAACCCCACAATATAATAACAGCCAGTAAGACTTTTCAAGTCCTATCCTCAGAGCTTTAAAAGTATTTGGGAACCTTTGGGAATCTGGGCTTGAGGCTTTGACTTAGCAGAGCACATAGAATTACATTTAGGAATTGCCATGCTGGCTTGTTCAAAAGAAGCAAAATCTTTGAAAGATTTTTATGAAGGAATGAAGGAAAATCTTTAAAATTATTTTTTAACATTTAGGATACAAGTGGTAATTACATGTGGGATTTCTTCACCATTTTCTATGTGCAGAGGCTACCATGCATGGGTTGGATGATAATAAATGTTACTGGAGTGATAAAATCCATGAGCACGCAGCCTGGGAAACATCAGGGTGCCAAGAAAGACAGAGCTCACGTACAACTGTCTGGAAACAAGAGTGGAGCTGTGTCAGGAATGGGGGCTTGTCTTGCAGTGCCAGGACTCTTTTCTCCACCATGGTGCACTCCACATCATCATCCTGGATCACCACGTCTTTTTTCAGGATTTTGATTGCATAGAGCTCCTCTGTGCCCTTCCTGTCTGCCAGCATCACCTGCAGGGAAGAGAAACTGTTGTGAAAATCCCCCAGGCCAGGGAGGGAAGGTCACTCAGATGCCTGAAGATTTATAGAGATGGCAAGCAAGTTTTTCCTTTAATTTGGATAGACAAATTTGATCAAAACTCCAAAATCATGATCACTGTACAGTTCAGACAGCCTGTGCCCAAACCTGCTGGTTGAATGCAGGCTCTGCTGAGGGGCTGATAAAATGTTAAGTCCCAGGAGACTTCTTCAGTAAAGGGCACTTTATCACCTGAGTTTTGTTCAAACAGGCAGCAAAATAGCAGTCTGTTCTCTCAACTATTGGATTTCTAATATATATACACACTCTTCCTGTTTTTTTCCCAGTATTCACCTTTACCAATGTTGGTGACTTCCAGAATTGGCGGAGTGACCTAGGCATTAAAGCCAGAAAAGCAGATTTAATTTCCTTGAAACTCCCAAGAAGTGAGAATCTGAAAGTCAGCAACAAGTTCCCATCTTGCACAACAGTCTGAGTTTTAAAATTGATTTTTATTTTTAAAAAAAAAACTACCAATCAGGACTTAAGTCTGCTAGGCCTTAGGGGGAACAACTCTACTCCCTGTTAAGAAATCCTTCCTCAAAAATAAACATCCTTTTGACTGGATTTTGCTTCTCAGAGACCTGTTTGTTCGCTCTTCTTCAAGGAAAAAAAAATTAAAAAAAAAAAAAAAGAAAAAAAGAAAAAAAAAAAAGAAAAGGAATGTGAGTGGATTAATTCTGAAGAATTCCTACCTTCCCAAAGCTCCCCTTTCCAAGAACCATGAGAAAGTTGAAATCTGTCAGCTTCACCCTGTCCAGATTGTTGGATGGCACACTTGAGTTCTTGTCTTCTGTTGAAGTAATGACTTTGTTACCAGCTGGCCCAAGTTTGGCTTTCTGAAGAACATACACACACATACACACACAAAAACAGCAAAGTGAGAAGAACTGCCCATTTTCCTGGCAGAAGGGACCTCTGGGTGGAAGTTAAAACTGGAAATGGCCAGGTCTGGGGTGGCATTCCCAGGTAAAAGGCTGCATAACAAAATATGCACAGACACACCTTCAAAGACTCATTCCAGCAATACTTTTTGACATTATTGAGGGAATTAAAGTGGAAAACTGTGCTCATGTATAACCAGGTAAAGCAGATATGCTTATCTGGTTAAAAGAACCAAACCAAAGCAAAGCCCAGAAACAAAATAAAAAATGGTAATTTACTTTCATGACAAAAGCAGCTTAAATGGTGCTTTTGTTCTGAAATACAAAAAAAAAAAAAGAGGTTATCCCAAAATACCGTGCTGTAATGTACATTAGGTATTTTAGGATATAAACAACCTCCTCAAAACATTCTCTTTTAACACTGAATTCTTCAAGTCATTGCATAGCAAGAGTTAAGAGAATTTTGACATGCACTAAGAAAAAGAATCTGCATTAAAAAATCCCACAGCACATGAGAATTAATGCAGATGAACATGGCCACTTTCAAACCAGCAGTACAATCAACTTTGATTTTCAATCAAGGGTTGATCTGGAAAAGGGAGGAAGGGGAATATTACAGACAAGGGCTCTACCAGACACTCTGGTTTACAGCAGGCTGCAAGTCTCAGTATTTCACATGAGACACCATGGCATGGCTCAAGTAAGCTGCATTTCAAATCTCAGAGTTAATAGAAGAGAAAAAAGTAACACTCACCAAAAGATAATGCAGGCTACAAGATAATATCCCTTTATTTTTTTCTCAGAATAATCCCATATACCAGCAGAAGCAAAGCCAATAAGGTTTAATAATTCTTTGGGATGTAAGTGCTTTCCCCACCTGTCTGGTGTGTTGGTCTGGTTGATAATCTCTAATATGGTGAATTTACTTCTTGCTAGTGATGTATGTTTGACAATTCAGGATAACTCCTCTTCTCTGTGTTTCACAAAAGGACAATTTTTGTATATTTTCCCTCTTTTACAGATAAAGAAAATTATAGAAATGGAGGTTTATTCAAAGTCACACAGTATATCCCTTTAAAAGCCATGCCTGGCATACACCTTTGGCACTGGAAACTGGGAGTTACAAACTTTTCCCTTCCCAGAGGAGCTGGTTTTAAAACCATAAAATTGAGAGGCAATCAATTCACAGACTCCATCTACTCTTACAGTAATGTCAGATATTCATCTGACAAAATAACCTCCTGTCTCCTGAAAACCATATTCAGCTTGGATGATTCTTCCTGCAACCTTCTAAGTGCAGAAAATCTTATGCCCTGCCACAGGGAGATGAATTTTGCAAGTTCAGATCTCTTAGAAGACTTGTAACACATCTTAGAATGGGGAATTTCCTCCACAGCAATGTTATTACTTGTTTGCATGAAAGCAGCACTTGGAGATGCTGATCAGGATCAGATGCTGTGCAAACATTTAGGGAGAGCCAGTCCTGGATGTCAGCTTAAACCCCTGAGTCTGCAAGGGATGTTCCCAGGGCAGATCTGGCAGCTGGGACAAATCTGTGCTGGAGCTTTTGGCAGCACAAAGCTCCTTTCGAGCCACACAGGATTGAGCCATGAGCAAAACAAGGGAAAAACCCCCAAATCCCAATATCCGTTATTTGTACAAGATAAAGACGTGGCTCAAGGGAGCAGCTTTGCTGGCTGTGCCTTTGTGATGTTCCACAAATGGGATCTCAGACAAAGATCTTGCTTTTCTGATGCACAAAACAATTTCAATATCCTCCTTTTCACCGAGTAATGGAGATCCAAATCAGGCCCTGATTCCTGAATAGAAAGCACCAGCTTTATTTCTTACACTTTAAACCCACTGGGCAGGTTGTTGGCAGCTTGTTCGAAAAATGTATAAAACTTGAAACAAAAAAATTGAATTTTGTTCCAAGGCCATTTGTTTTTTCGGGTACAAAGCTGCCAACCAGGCGGGGAGTGCTCTCCACAGCACTGCAATCCCAGGCTCTGGAGTTTCCAGCACTTTTTCCATAAAAAAGCATGGCAGGTTCACCAGCAGGCTCCTGTGCCTGCTGCTGGCTCCAGAGCTGGAGGCATTGCACTCACTTGGAGTCAACATGGGCCGGAATTGTCAGGATCTGAAGGCAGGATCTTAAAATAATATTTGAGAACCCAGCCAAGGCCTCTGTGCATCCTCTGAACACTTAGATTCAATGAGCACAGACATGCTCCTCTCACTCCCATTTTTCAGCTTTTTTTAAATTCGACGTCACTCTCAGTTTGAGAATCTCTTTTTGCAGATGGCAGATTTTTGAGGAGAGGATTTGAGGGTTCCTCCTGTGTGCTCAGGTGGGCTCTGAGCTGCCTGACCCAGGCAGGAGGTGAACAGGGCAAGAGTTTATTGATGTGCTGAGCTGGGAGTGACCTGTGCCCTGGGAAGGTGACAATCCTGGTCATTCCCTGGCTGAGCTGCCATGGGAGGGGTAAAGAGAAAACCTTGCTGCAAACCAGCTGGAAAAAGCAGGGAATGCTGGGGAACAACCAGACTGACTCAAAGGAAGCACACAGCCCAAAAGTGGCAGGAACTCACTAAATTATCATAACCTTATCAAAGCTCCTTATTTCCCATCACCTTGGCCAGCCACCATCCTTTCAGAACCATGCACAAAACTCTTTTTCACATTTGGCATGTGAATTCATGTTACTGCTTTCTAGCTTAAGGTCCTAGTGGAAATAGAGTGGGAATTTCAAGACATTTCACTGAGCTCTATCATGAGTTTTATATCTGAAACACCTTCGCTGTAGCAGACAGAAAATGCCATGCAGCTAATATCCCCTTCCAGACTGCCAGAGCAAAACCAATTTTGCAGCTACAGAAGGGACACAAACTCAAATTATTCCTAAAAGCTTATTGGAGAAGATTGATATTTTGCCTTTCCTACCATGACTAAAATTGAAAATCGCAGAATCCTATTTGAACCCTCCTTTATTTTTTATGGATATTAAAACTTGCTGAAGTTGAAGACAGCATTCCAGGCCCTGGATTAATTTTCAATCCACATTCCAACTCCTTGGCTTATTATCTTGGATAAAAACACAGTATTGTTACAATGAAGCCAGCTTGCAGCAAACCAACCAGGGAAACAGAATGTTAAAGATAAATTAGTCTGTACTGGTAGCAGGAAAGTTAATCTAAAAAGAAAACAAGACATGCACATCATCTTACTTCCTCTGCTTTGGACGCACCTTATCTCGGCCAGCTCTTTTACCCTGAAACCACAGGTGAGACATATCTTATATATTCAGCCCAAACTCACTTCTCCATGGAGTGTTAAGAAATTACAGTGTGCTACACTGGAGAGACTCTGGGAATTTGGTAGGTGCTTTTTGGGAAAGATATCTCAGGTTTCGCAGTAAAAACGCTTTATATTTCTTTTTAATCTAAGAGTAACAACTGTGCTTTTAATTAAATATAAAAGAAGTTATCCAAAACCTAATGAGAAGCGTGATGCAAAGAAGAAACAGAAGTGATTTAGGGAACAGTAATTCTTCATTCTTTATGGCAATTGCAATAATTCTCAGTGATTATTTTCAAAACTTTCTGATTTTTCCCTGTGAAGAAAATCGAATAGGACAAAACAATAAATCTGAATGTTGATTCTTCTGCCCTCTGTGCCTATCTGTAGTAGAGAATCTTAGGAATTATGGAGCAAAAAGACTGAATAGGTAATTTTCCACATTAGCCAATAATAAATAAAAATTGTGAGGATTAAAAAAACCCCAAAAACCAAATTTCCCTTTCCTACTCCCAGTCTCTTTAGGGCAATGAGTCTCTTTCCAAGATGCCAGTGCTTTAACACCTCGTACTGCTCTCCTCCACTGCCTCTCCTCTGCTGCTGTTTGCAACACTCAGCTGGGTGAGATTGGCTTTGCTGTCCCATGGGAAACGAACACCAGGATCCAAACCTGCCCAAACCTGCAGCCACCCCCTCCTGCCCCCCAGGCACAGCTTCAGGAGGGAGAAACCCACAGCCTCTGCCATGGCCAGATATCCAAGCAAACACAAAGCTTTGTATGCAGCTCACTAGAGGATGTGCTCCTCGGTTGTCAGGGAAACTCACTCCCAGTGAGTTCCCAGACGCCAGCAGGATCTTCCCTGGCACCACATTTTCAAGAGAAAAAAGTGATAAATGGAAAAATATTTAACAACAATGCTGAATTCCCACCACATGAGCACAGTGCTGTGTGCAGAGCCACAGCCCATCCTTTATTTGCTGGCCCCACCAACACCTGACAGGGAGGTGAATCCAGAGCTCAGTCTCCTGGATTGTCCCAGCTCTGCTCCACATGGATAGCAGCATTCCCTCCTCATCTCTGCAGGTTCCACCCACCACCCCCTGCCCTGCCCGTGCAGCAGCACAGCACTGCCTGGTCTGCTCCAAACCCTGCAGCCCAAGGAGACACTGCCTGCACTGGGCTTGTCTCAGAGCCATTGAACACTGAACAGTGGGGCTGGAATGCACCTAAAACATCATCTCATTCCACCCCCTGCCATGGGCAGGGACACCTTCCAGCAGAGCAAGGTGCTCCAAATCCCACTGGGACACTTCCAGGGGTCCAGTGGCAGCCACATCTGCTCTGGACAACCTGCCTCAGGTCCCAAGAATTGAGATATATGGAGCAGGAATGTCTCCTTGTCATGACTTAATCCCTCTAAAAATTCTAACAAAATCTCTGCTTCTCACGTGGCAGAAAGTTCTCAGCAGTTCTTTGCTAGACCCCTTGTGCCCCTCAGATGTCCCTGTGTGAAGGAACAGCCATCTCACACTGCCACACCTGGAGCCAAGGTTTCTGCTCCCAATTCTTGAATTAACCCAATGCCCTTGCAGGTAACACTCTGCATATCACCTTAAAAAATGGCAAAATGGGTGGTGAGAAGTGAGGATGGAACAGCCTGAACAGTAAAATTGCAGCTTCACTATTCCAGCCCAGGGGGCTGTGGGTGTGACAGGAATGCTCAGCTCTGCCTGTTGATACCTGGACCCTGCAGCTCAGATCTCAGACAAACCTTAGAGGATGTCACTGACACAACCACCAAAGCTCATACTAAGGATGAAAAAACTGAAATAATAATGATTTATCCAAGTCTCAGGGAAGGATCCATTCAGGTTTCCAGTCATGTAGACACAAAGTGGGGACCTTGATCAATGTGCTGAACCATTAGCAAGCCTTTAATAAAGCAAATAAATCCAATAAATTTCAAGTCAAAATGTGGAAGAAAAGCCCTCCCATTCAGTGAAATGTTCTCTGTCATTGTGGCAGCTTGTTTCTTACATTATTGCATTTCCAATTCCATGTAATTACAGATGCTATGATAGACTATAAATTTCCTACTTTCTACAACTTAATTACCAGGATGCTGAGAATTTGAAATGAGAAGAGTCTATTTCTAAGCCCCAGCAAGACCCAATGCTTCACCAGACTGAGGTTTAATCTTCAGCCATAACCTAAGGCCAGTTTATTTATAATTCATCAGCAGAGTTTTGCTGGAAACCAGGGAGGTTCCTGATACCAGGGACACCATCAAGGATTCATGAGGTTCACACATGGATTTCAGCCATTCCTTGGTGAATTTACACTGCAGGAACTCTTCTCTGAAGCAAGGGGAACACTGAAGATATGTAAATAACAAAAAAGCTGTTTATCAGCACTCTGAGAGTCATTTTCATGATGGCAGTATCACTATGGCAAACTATGATGTAACTAGTAAAAATGCAATATATCGAAATGAAAATGTGTTTTTCTTTCAATGGCTAAAATAGTTATTGAAAAAAGAGCTGGGAAAAAAATACATAGCATTTCCATTGCTAGCAAAAAGGCATGAGGACAAATGGGATGTTTCATAAAGAGGTGGGTGATAAAACTCTGCCTGGGACTTAAATATCAACTATTTTATGTCTTTACTTTACTTTTCCCCTCATTTCCTCTCCTCCTCCTCTTAAAATTGTTTCATATTTACCCTGTTAATTACTAACAGTGAATTTATGTAAAGGATTTGCCTGCAACAAGGAGTTGTGCTGTATATGAAAAGGATTAAAAATGCCTTTTGCAGGAAGCATGTCCAAGGACACGGGAACCCCACTCCTGAAGCCACCAAAGTGCTGGGCTGAGCAATCCTGAGGTGAGCAGAGCAGTACCTGCTTTTACACCTGCAATTATAAAATACTTTAATTAGAGGGAAAATTCTCATCAGTGCCAGTTATCAGACTCGAATAAAGGGCTGTGTGAAAAATGTTATACTGAATTTTACTGAAATTATGGTTTAAATTAACGGGTTTGTATTTTCTAAGTATATATATGTACAAACAATGTGGAAGATTTCCTTCTTTTCAGGCCTTTTGCAGGAGCCAGCTCAGTTCTGGTAGCTTTTCCCTGTTCTCTGCTGACCTCTTGTGGTTTCTCACTCTGAGGAGAAATTACTTTCTCAACCTCAACTTCACTTAGGATAAAGAAAAAAAGGGAATCTGAAAGGACAAGACAACAGTTTAATATATCATGAAGCTCCTCAACAGACCTTTTTTGTGGGGTTTATAACAACATTCCCTATTCAGTTATTTTTCTTAAGCTTCTTTTGTCTTGCTGGATAGAAGTTAGAACTGTGTGAAGTACCTGAACATATGATTTCTACAATATTCCCAAATGTGCCAGGCACAAGGTGAAGGTAACCATATTCCCTAGAAAATGGAGACACTGAAGTCAAATACTATGAAAGATACTGGAAAAGAGATGGATCTATCCTCAGACAGGAATTTCAGGGGATATTGCCCTGGACAACAATGTCTGTCTATGTGAGCAGTGAAATCCAGAGAGGGGAGAGTTTCCAGTTCCCTGTTTGGCACTGTCAACATGTTTAATCTGTTTAATAATCCTGTGGCCACCTGAGTCCACTTTGTTTCCTGCCTTTATTGCCAAACACTCTCTCCCCTGTAACAGAGCAGTGCCTAACGAGATGAAATGTAATTAAAGAGGCTGCCTAGGAATAATATTCAAGAATTCTTGCAGAAGTATCCTGTGGTGGTGGTAATAAAAATCCCCAAAAGCAAACAGGATGCTACAACAGTGAACCCCTGAGTGTCAGAAGAAGAATTGCTTTTCTATATGCTCCTCCATTCTTTAATTAAGCAAATTACTGCTAGTTTTCAATAATAAAAAAACCTAGAGTGTGGAATTTGCTTTTAAGCATAAGCCTTATTTCAATAAGGGAAAAAAAATTAAAATTCTGTTCTAAAAGAATTTTTAAGGACTTCAGTTCTCCCTGATCTAAGAGCAAATCCCTGCAATCAAACCCTGCCAGCCATGCAAAGCTGCAGACCAGGACTGATTTTAAAACCTTGGGATTCTGTATCCAAATCTTATAATGTGCTTTGAAATGATTTATCTCTCCCTCTCACACACACACACAGATGAAGGTGTTTTCTGCATGATGTTGAAAAATAATCTATTTAAATACACACTTTGCAGGGTACAAAAGCAGGATAGGTGTGTGGCTCTTCCCAGTGCCTGATTATTCCATAAACAAGTATTCACAACATCTCCCATTTGCTGTGATATTATAAATTAATTTTTGTACATTCACTGGGTCCTAGCTCAGAACTGTTGTGTTATCCTCAGGAATGCAGCCCTTCTTCCTTCACCTGCTCCTGCTGCCCTCCTTTCAGTTCCAACCTGTAAACTTGGGCAGGAAACCTCCCCAGCAGCCCCAGGGAAGTGATTCCCACAGGTCATTCCCGAAGATGCTCCTGGCACAGGGATCTCCTGGACCATCATCCCCCCAGGGATGCTCCTGAGCTGAGCTCAGGGCTCAGCCTCTCTGCCAGCAGCTGGGAAATGGGGATTTGTGGTGATCTAGTGAGAAAAGACAGATAATAAACAAGGAAGCATTTTTTCCATTAAAAACCCTCAATTCCAGAGTGTCCCCATAGAAACAGAGAGCCAGCTTTCCCTGATGAAATTCATGTTTATAATCCACCAGGACTAAACATGAATTTTGCCCATGAAGCAGCAGCTGTGGGAAACCCTTCACTCCTTTTTTTGGGTGCACTCCTATGGTGGAAACATGAATTAACCAAGGACTTTTGTCAGCTTGTATCAGTGTTCTTCAAGGCCTGGATGTTACAATGAGGTGACAAAACTTCCCATTTATGCCAGATGCATTTTATCAGGGTGACTTTTGCTCTGGTTTAAAAATGCATTTAAGCAGAGAAACTTCCAACTTCCCAGCACTGGTGAAAGAAATTTCACCAATGAAACCACCATGTGAATTTATTTTCAAATACGAAGAGGTGTAAAGGATTGAGGAAGGGCAGTTCTCTTCTGTACAGGCTTTTCTGAGATAATAAATCAAGGTTAACAAGAGTCATTAATTTGGTTTTTCTGGTCCAGTGTTAGAACATTTGTTAAAATCATGCATTAATAATGTAAACAACCCTTAAAAAATAACTTTTGTTTTTTAAATGTAGCATTTTAAGCCTTGAATGATAACGTAAAGTGCTCCAGGTCAACTTCAGTTGTAAAAATACTATTTGAAGATGATAATGGCTTCAATAATCTTAGATTCTTAGAACAGAATTTACAACACGGGAGTTTCAAATTTTAATTGAAACTGTAATTTAACCAATGTATGAAACTGAAAATGTGGCTTGTGCCAGTGGCCTTTGCCCTAATAAAGCAAGATAATTTGTTAGAGAGACATGCAAATATAAACAAAACACATAGAAGTTCTCAATGCTGAGATGTAACTTTATGGCAGTAATTAAGTGATGTGAGGAGTAGTGAAAGGAGCAAAATGGGAAATAAACAGGTGAGTTGGTATTTCAGGTATCAGAGCATCTGTGCACATGGGTAATGTCTCTTAAAATCATGTAATATCATATTCCAAACAACATCCAGTGATAGATGGACTTTGTTAAATCATAAAACATGCATGCTCTATTATCTAATTTATCTATTTAAATATACAGTGACCACGAGCATTATTTTATCTGTGAAAGTCACTTAAAATTCCATGAATGTCTTTCAAATTAAAGATGCACCTTTTTCCATTTTCCATGAGAAGATGGCACTCATTTACCTAATTCTTCCAAAAAGAAAGGCAAACTGCATCTGCTCAGATTTGATCACTTTTTTTTTTTTTTTAAGTAAAATTCTAATCTGGGCATCACTTTATGACAAATTACAGAAGATTTGTACTTCAATTTTTATTTTTTTTAAAAATCAATTAGAAAAACTTGAAGTGGAAAGAAACCAAGTGCATCCTTAAAAGATGGCAAGAATGAAATTAAACTCAATAAACTTTAGATGTTGGCAAAGGGGGTTGTGTGTAGGAGAACACCAAGGAGAAAACTACCTTGAAGAAGTGGATATTTACATGACAGTCCTGGAAGAGACAGGAGAGGGAGAAACACTGCGTGGTTAGTAACAGGCTGGCACAGCACAGCAACCACAATTAGTAGCAGAAATAAACAAATACAGACACAGCAGCAGCGGGAATACAGAAATGGACACGTCTGTAAAGCACAGAAAAACCCAGGACAAATAAATGAGTGTTAATCACCAGGGCAGGGAGCACAGGCAGTGTCTGTGCTGCTCCTTGCTGTGACCTCAGCTCACAAACACACACCCCATGCATGAAACACCCTGCTGGCAAAACCCCCAGATGTGCACAGCTGGGCAGCAGCTCTGGGGGCTCTCCCCCCCCAAATGACCTCGAGAGGGGTGACAGCACACAAGGGACTTGGGATCTTTGTTTTTGCCTTGTTTCACAACACACACTTCACCTTTATGTAAGGGACAGGAAATCCCTGCTACCAACATGATTGTTTATGTTCTTCACCTCAAATCACAGCCCACGGAGAAAAGCCTTAAGGAAATCAGCAGCTGATGCAAACTGAAAGCAGAGATTTCTGCCACCTAGTTAAGAAATTTCAAGTTCTCCAGTTTGAGCCGTGGTGAGTGGATGGGAAACCTCCAGACAACTGCATATGGGAATTCCCCCTGCCAAACTATAGTACAGAACAGATGGAGTCATCTAACAGCATCTCTATAATGCTGAAAACTATTCTCTAATGATTAAATATGCACAATTTAAAAATAGGAATCAGTGCCATGGCCAAAAAAAGCAGCTCTTCTTTTTATATCTCTATATGCATAATGAGTGTGGATTGATGTGCCAGTGATATTTTGGCTGGTCATGATTTCAATGTGGCTTAGTTTCCGTTTCCTGAAAAGTAAATTTCATCTTGTCATTTGCAATTTGAAGTGTCAGCAATGTTATTTCTCTTTTCCATGTCCCCTTTGCTCACCTGCCTGAAGCTTCAAAGTGAGAATGCATATTGGTTAGAGACAGATATGGAAGAGACTATATATTTTATGTATTAAAAAAAAGAAGAGTAAAGTAACTACAGTACAGCAGCTCTGGGGCAAACCATCACCATCCTTCAAAGAAGCAAAGTAATGTTTCCTTCCCAGCCCTTGTAACACTTTATAGAGATCTGGAGAACTTAGCTCACAAATTAACAAAATCACAAGCTCCTCTACAGTTCGTCTTGGGGACTTTGTGTTTGTTTGGGGTGAGTTTTTTGAATGAAAATAGATCTAATCAGAAAACTCACTGGGTTCTTAAGAAGCCAGAGAAACAGTCCCTGCAGTATCTGCTATGGCCCTGGCTATGCAACTACAACATTTCTACCCAGCCTCCAGCTCAGAATAAAGATATCTCTAGGATGTCCTGGCCACTGATTAAAGCAAAGAAATATAATGTCCTTTTCACCTAAAGTTTTTTGTGAATATCAGAAAAATGCCAAATTAAGAAAGTTCTGACCTTCTCCTTTCTAATGAAGCAGACAGAAATAGCTTTTAAAAAATTAAGAGGAGTGGTAAAGATCTAAGAAATGCAGGGCCTGCACTGAAACAATCTGATGTACTGATGTTCAGAAATAATGAATAAATGAAAGAGTCTTTTCAGCAGTAGACTGTAACAGCAACAAAACATTAGTTTACAAACAAATTAGTTAAACAAAATTTTAGTTGTGCCTTGATCTCTGGGGGCAGTTTCAGGTCCTGTTCAACACCAGCTGTGCTGCCACAAGAAGAGGCAAATGGTGCAAATCCACATTAGCTCTGTGTGCACAGATACTCAGCCTGAGGCTCCCAGGTTGTAAACTGGGGCCTGCACAAGGATTAGCACACAAGCTGGGTCAACCCAAGTGCTGCCCTGCATCCTGGAGGAGCTCAGAGCAGAAATATCGCTCAGATCCTGCGCCACTGGAGAGCTCCCAGGTATTTATAACCGAGCCTGATGGCCAGGCTCCACATCCATCCTGTTATCTTTAAAATGATATTTCAGAAGACATTTTCTTTAGGATCATAATGATAGTTCTGTTTAGAAGCACTGAGAGGTCACCAAAATGTCACCACTGACTTGACTGACCACTTGCAGCGCTCAGACACGACATCCACCCTGTTCTCAGCTCTGCTCTGCCTCCTCATGCTTTGGGCTGCAAAAAGGAACTCCATCAGCAATTCCATGGTCAAAGCAGCTGGAATCTCTCACACAAACAGGACTCAAAGCCAGGAATGTGGATGTGGATGTTTGTCCCCTCCCAGGATCCAGGAACAGTCCCTGTGGTGGGACAGCAGTCAGAGCTCTCAGAAATTAAGGGAAGGATTTTGTTCCTGTCAAAGCCACCCAGAGGACTTCACTGAAGGAAATAATCAGAACAAAAGAACATATCTGACATGTGAAGAGTGTGCACCAGGAGGACCATTTTCTGTCTTCCCAGAGATGCTCTAAAATGAGGATTTTATGAGCAGAATCCCATTTCCACACAATGTGCTTGGATCACTGCAATTGCCAGAGCTGGGTGTAGTGACTGAGCCTGCTCCCACCACCAACACACCTCGTGCTCACTAAATGTGTCCATGGGTAAGAATTATGGCTGCTCTGTTCTTTGTTTAATTAAAAAAAATGCTTTATCTAGACCATAACAGCTGCTTTAATTTTAGTAACATTTCCCAGTGCTTGTGATGTGGAAAGAAGGGGAGAGATCATAGAACAATTCACCAGCCTATTTTTAAATCAGAATTATTCTATTATTATTCTAGGGTGATATTTAAGCATCAAGAAGTGCTTTACTAAGCGGGAAAAGTAAAAATGGCTTGACCAAACTCAACTGAAGTTTTAGAATTTGCACATTTCTTTCCCCCAAATTCAGGAAAAAAAAGAATGATGCCCTAAATGGCAAAGGCATCTTACTGCTCAAATCACAGCCAGGTAGAAAAAAATACGAGAAGGTTGAGAAGGTTGCACTATTTCAATATTCTTTTTTTTTTTTTTTTTGACTAGAAAAGTATAGGAAGAAGAAAATAAGAATGTAAATGTAACAAAGAGTAGATGCTGCAGTTAGAAGATTTCCTAGTCTTGGGTCCATGGAGGCACCTGGGACTGTCGGGAGTTCCCATGGCAATTTCAGCATGGACAATTATGGAGCTGCCACAATTATTCTGAATATGCCTGGTGAGAAGAGAGTTTCGTTTTGAGAATGGCCACAAATAATTCCATTCCAGAGAGAAAATTCACAAGTAAAGGTTAAAACCAGCTGAAAAACAGTGACAGATTTTATCCTGCCTCCACTTCCTACAGGAGTATATTTTTATCTCCAAATATTAATAATGATGGATCATGTATAAATCACTGAGGACAGATTTGATCACACTGCTAAATGAGCAGACAATAGATTTGTGAGTTTTAGTGAGAGGTGAGATCCAGAAAATACGTAGATTGAATAAAATTAGTTGTATAGAAAATACTGCATTGCACCTCTGCATAAATATAACTCAGTTTCTATATACTGCACAGGTTCATACAGATTATACATAGAATATAATAAGAAACTCCTTGCAATAAAATATAAAAGGTAAAAAAATCACCATCCTCAATTCTTTCTTCTCCAAATTTGGCCCCATTTGTTGGACAGGATTCATTCTAGGCAAAGGCTGGGTGTTAATTTTTCAACTGATATAGATGTGGCAGAATGGGCCATGAAGAAACTTCTCATGACAAACAGTATTTAGCATTCGGTTACAAATATAAGTGAAGAGAATGTTTTAATCTATTATTATTTATTTATTTATAATCTTGCATAGTTATTTTATGGTAGATTTACATTGAATAAATGACTTAAGAATATTGCCAGGAGGTCCAGTGAGCAAAGCAGCATCTCCATGAGATTTGTGTGGCTAAGAGCCACATTTCCATAAGAAATCTGGGCTGTGAAAGTGATGTGCTAAGAAGGATGTGATGCTACTGTGTAAACGGTTTGAGATCAATGAGAGCTTGAGGCCAAATCTTAAAGCTGCCTGTTGAAATATAGAAGCAGGAAGATAGTCATAAAATTCTGATTTATAAGGGCAGTAGCTCCTAAGTGGTCTTGGAGGTCCTACTACCCCACATTTCTAAACTTTAGCCAAAAGGGCAAAGTAAATTTTAAGAACATCTTAGAATTCTCAAGATCAGAAAGTGGTTTCAGAGATTCTACATCTATTGGCTCTCTGGTCTTTTCTAAGCTGAAAATAATCTTATTCTTTCTTAATATGACACAATGAAATCCTAATCCTAAAGTTTCTCTACTCTTGTGTAGCTTAGGTTTGTATACATCCCTTTACTCTGAAGGCCACCATTTTTTGTTTTCAGTATTTGATGTAAGTAATGCAGTGTTCTTGTGGAAATTGTTGTCATTTTGTACTCAAAGTTAAATCAGTGTAGCTTGGCTACCAATCACATGGTCATAAATCAAAAAGTAGACCAAGCACTACAAGTGCAGACTGGATTGAGAAGAACTCTGGAGTTACTCCTTCATAAACTGATAAATGGGAATGTGGCCCAGTGTGACCCCTTGGTCCATCTGTATTTTCAACCTCCTAAGAAATTCACTCTCCCAGGAAAGTGACAGTCAAGACCTGCAATCTTCTTCCTGTAAGGCTCCAATGCTGATTTTAGAACAGTGGAAATATTTATTTAGATGATGTCATTAAAACACAAATAGCAGCATTTTTCTCAGTGCTGTCTACTTGTTCCATATTACAGGGCACCTAAAATAAAATCCCTGTGCAAGCTAGGATATAAATGATAACAGAAATAAAGGAAAAGATGATCAGAGTCAGCACCACTTATGTGCCATACCAGAATAGCTAATAAGTGAAATACCACCATTCAGACATCTGTGCTGTGAATTTTTAGAAGCCATCACAGTGATGCCCCTTGAAACCAAGGAAGAATATTCCACAGAGGATTCTGCTTCCCTCTGCTGCTTCTCATAATGAAAAACTTTGAGATAGGGGAAGAGGGTGAACCCAAACCCTTCAGCCATGTAACCCCACATTACACCAGCCTTGGCCTCCTTACAATTACAGGGTCTGTTCAGCTACCAACATTCTCATTTATCATCACTAAGTTTTAAAACTGTTCATGGTCCAGCTTGGGAAATTACAATTACTGGAGACACTGTGTGCCTAATGAAGACCCATTCCCTCTCCTGGATTAATTCAGTCACTCAAACAGCACCAAGCAGGCTAGCCCAGAACAGGGACAGCCTCAAATACACAGTACTGAGGCTGAACTAATTAGACTTTGAGACAGACTAATTATTTCTGAGGCAGAGCTGCCCCTTGGTGAAGCTGCTGTCTCTGGGACCAGGTCCAGTAGTTTTACACGAATCCTCTGAGGATTTCTCCTCCACTTCATTGCAGCACATGGATAAACCCTGACTGCTCCTCCTGCAACCAAAGTATTTACCAAAGGATTAAGAATCAACCTCAGAGACTGTAAATTCAATATGCAAACACACTGCATGTGATATCTGACATTTTTAAGTGAACAATTTTAGGGACTTTGTCTTCGTGCTGTCTCTGTCTGACCTGAGAAAAAACAGGTAAATTTTTTATACCTGTATCACCAATATATAAATATCCACCCAATTCCAGGCTCTGCATAATGCACAGAAACAAGGACAGAATTACTTTAGAAGCTATTCTTTCTAGGGAGGATAAAAAATAAACATGATCTTGAATAGCAAATGACCTAGTGCAGCAAAATGAAATCACACTGGTCAGATCACAACTGTAAAGAAAGGAAAATGGAATGGAGGCTCAAATACTTCTCAAATGTGTAACAAAAATCATAGTTCATGCTGCAGACATGGGAGCTGATCCAAATGCGTTCAGAAGAAATCGGTGCACCTTTTCTTTTTTCCTTCTTGGAAGTTGAACATGTGCCGTTTTTCCTCACTTTCGTGGGTTAACCCATCTTTTATAATAACAATGGAGAATTCTGCCTGATGGTGAACATAGAAAATTGCCATTTCAGGTTGAAAGGAACAGGCAGGTTTGTTTATGCACAACAGGTACATTCATTATGTTTTGGATAAACAGCTTGGCTAAGGTTGTAAACAGTGCAGATTGGAATATTTCCAGCTCCTGGCTGTGTGTGCAGCTGGGAGAGCAGGCAGGGGAGAGGAGCTGGACCAGCAAACCCCTCCCACCCCAGGCCATACCTGGGCTCAGAGGCCAGCAAATATTTTGTTGTAATTCTGCTCTGGTTGTCAGAAGAGGCAGAGTCTGATCATTAACAAAAAAAAACTTCTTTGTGTTGCACATGAGACCATTCTTGTGGCTACCAACTTCTCCAGCTGGCACCACAGGAGGCAAGACACTGCAGAAAGCATCACTTTTCTCTGGATTTCCTTTTTTGTATGTACCCAGCAATATCTCTGATCCTTAAAAAACATCAACATCCTTCCCCACACTACAGAGATCAGAATTTCACATAAAAACCTTCTGCAAAGACTTTAAAGCTCCAAAGTGTGAACATTGAAAGTATTTAATTAAAACACCCCAAGTTACAGAGTGAAACATCCAAAGTATTAAACCACCATTGTTTCTGAGAATTTCATTTGTCAAATAATGCAGGTAGCAGTGATAGTGGCTGGCAGATTTTGCAGCAATTGTTCAAAGACATTGAAATTGTTACATATGCTTGACATAACATATTCTAAAACACCAACTTCTAAGTGTCATAGCAGAGAAGCTGAACTGTCAGGAAATGATGCCACCTCTCAATTAAACCATTTGGTCCAATCTTCAAGAAAACCAAAGACACACAGAGCTGTCACAGGGACAGAAATAGGAGCACTCTAACATATGTATCATTCAACAGACTTTTTTCTGTTTCTGCAGTAAAGGGAAAAATAAATGCAATATTTAGTTGCACACATCTGTGTTTAATCCTCACCTCAAACTTCTGTCGGAGCTCTGCATTTCCATCTTCATCAGCATCTGGAATTGGAACGTTGTAATATTCACCCTCTTCTTGATTCAGCAGCTTGTACCTGTGGCAGATTTAAGAAAAAACTGGTGAAAATCTGATTTCGTTGTTTGTGTGTGGTTTGTATTAATGTCACAGGTATGCAAAGAACTCATCTCAGCGACCTGGAGCAAACTCAGAAATAGAATGTATTTTACCTGAAATCAGATCTTTAATCCCAAACTATCTGTCAAGGCAGTTTAATGGCAAGGAGATTCTTCCCACTCATCCTGGAGTTTGATGGGAGACACCAACCTTGAGGAGGAACCTTTGTCTCCAGTGCTTCCATAGCCCTAAACAACTGCCTTTCAAGAAATGTCCTTTTTGGGATGTGATGAGCTCTACCTTTCCCCTGGCAGGTAATGAGGTGGCATTTTACGAGATCAGTTTCCATGTGCTTTCAATTTGCAGAGCTATATATAACATGATACACTTAGTATTGAACACATCATATTGGAGATAAAAATAAAATTTGTATCACAAGACTATGTACACAGAATTGAGTTTGCAGCAGCTCCTGGCTCCAGCAGAAGTTTCAGGAACACCATAAAAGAAAAGCAATTGTTTTGTTATTCCCCTTTGATATATATAGCATGTGTTCCCTAGGTTTAGTTGCACTTTCAGTGAATTTATAGCCTGAAACACAGCGAAAAACTTAGAAAAAAAATGGTAGATCACATTGGAAAAAATGTCAGGTTTTAAACTTTTGGTGATATATTCTCTCCTTCTCTTGTCAGAAACTCTTACCATCCACTGGCTGGCATTTTCATAAGCTCTGACACTCCAAAAGAGAGAGATCCCATGAAATCATTCCTGGTTGTTCGATCCCAGTCCCAGACCTCTACGGATAACCGGCGATCTTTGTCTGTAGGTTTTAATTTACTAAAAAAGGACAGAAATGGAGGAGTTGTCAAGACTGAAATGAACCACTGAATGCATCCAAAGACCCCCCAGTAAATCAGGGTGTTCAACTCACAACGTGAATGACTCATTCCAGTCCGGGTTCAGGGTAGAACGGATGGTTTTTGTTTTTTGTTTACTTTCATTCTTAGGATCTGGGATGAGCTTCAGTTTGACATAAGGATCTGAAAGTCCATTTGGATCCATGGGAATGAGGTTTTTTGCTTCTCTCACTGTCAATATAAAACACATGAGGATTACACATCACTGTTAAGAAAGAAATTACATGTCAGACCAGAGCTACTGAAGCATGTTGACAAATAAATAAGATGTGAAACCCACCTGTCAGACTTGGCATGGGAGAAACTACTTGTTGTAAAGAAAGGTTGTACTGAGTGATATTTATAAGAATAGCAGGGAGCAGTGACAGGAGAGAAGAGTGATTCACAAGCAACACACAGCTCCCAGGCAGCTCTCCCTGCAGTACAATGATTAAATACCCGAATCCATCACTGTAATTTTTCTAAGCAGGTACCAATTCTTTGTGCTTTTGTTCCCTCATCACTCTTAGGTTATACAACCACAGATTAGGAGCCAGATACTGCAAGAGCCACAGCCAGATCACAGGGGATTGCAGAGGATCAGGTGTTTGACACAAGCCCTCTTTGGAAGGTTTCTACCACCACCCTTCCCACGGATTCACGGCTCATTAGCTGTCAGATGGAATCGTTGTGAGCATTGTCATGACAGCAACCAGGGAAGACAAGTGGAGCTCCAGCTTCACAAAAATCCTAATGCAGCTTTCTACCTTCCCAATGCCAAAGGAAGAAACAAAGTCAGTTATTTTATCTGGAGTTGTTCCTGACCCCCAGAGAAAGGGAACAATCAGGAACCTGCAGCTGGGCAGTGCAGGGTGTCCCCAAGGGTGAGCACAGCCAGCACTGCCCTCCCTCTTGCTGACACCTGAACAACTTTTACACATCCTGGAAGAAGAATTCTGAAGAATACAAGGTGAATTTCCCTCAGGCTGTGAAACCCACCCAAACCAGCTGCGATGAACTGGGACCAAGCTGGAATGGGGAGTTTGGAGCTGACAGCTGGGCATCTCAAAACTTGGGGGCAGCAACCCCCTGAGCTTGTCTGGGACAGAAAACACTTCCAGGAATTCCCCTGTGACAGCCAGAGCTCAAGGTCAGAACTGTTCATGGCAGGAAGACTGCAAGAAGCTTTGGGTGTGCCATGGTTCCTAAGGGAGGAAGAATTCCAGCCTTTGAGAAGCACTGGAGAGATTATCCAGGACTGACACTGCTTTCATTCAGGAGGGCTTTCCAAAATGTACCTGCCTAACTGAAGAAATCTGAAGGGAAATTCAGGAAACATCAGCCTTTAGGCAACTTAATATTTCTTGATGGAAAGTGTTTCCTACAGAAATCTGGACTTTAGAGCCACTTAAAAGTCAGTTAGAGCTAATGCCAAAAAAAAAAAAAAGAAAAAAAGTGTCAGGATCTTCAGCAACAAGTATTTACTGTTTGCTCAAGACATTGTCCTCCTTTTCCCCCAGATTTAAATGGCATTTTCATACTACAACCCCAAAATTCTAGACCTTCCCAGGATTTCAGTCTGTTGTTTCCCAGCACAGAGGTTAAAAGGCATCAAAAAAACAGAGATACTATTTTATATATCGACTAAGAGGAGTACAGGAATGTGAGCTACTAATTTGGAAGACTCTGTCAAGATAATTCTCATGCAGAACAGATACTCTGATGTAAATTAATTAATGAAATTAGATCATGGCTGGAAACGAATCACATTAGCTTGACCCAACAGTTGATACTGATTAAGTTTCTTAAATTTCTGGTTTTAGAAGGAGGGACAGAAAATGCTTATGGGCTAAAAATTTAGAATAAAGTGTAATTCTATTCATTCTCTATATTCCTCAAAGAATGATAGCCGGACAAAAATCACTGTGTGTTAAAAGAAAATAATAGAACCATGCATTTTTCTTGCAGACTATTTAATTTGTACTTTTCCACAATCCATGTGTAAAGCTGACAGGGTTTTGCAGCTGGGGAAACGATTCCTTTCAGGCCAGAGAAATTGTCCCCACTCTCATTTACTCTAAGTTTGCCCTCTGGGGATCTTCACACCTGTGGTCAGCTGGAAAAACATTTCTTTTCAATCCATGAAAAAAAACCAAAATATCCAATTTTCAAAATTTAGTGCACCGAAAAGATTCTTCAAGTACTTCCAAGGAATAACACTGAGATTAAATAACTTATTTTAGCTAAGTATTTACAATCCCAAAGGGATTAAGAACCATGAAGCAAGTGAAGGATGAAGTGACAGCTTTCAGTGCAAGCTGCTTTCTCTCATCCTATATTTAGGTTTATTATTGCTTTTTTGGTGGGGTTTTTTTCAGCCCTCTTCTGCGTGATTTTTGTGACTGCACTGCCAGTTTTGGCACAGCAGCTATTACTGCAAAATCCACTTTTTGATTTTTATTTCTACGCTGCCCTTTGCCATGAGTGAGGAGCAGAACTCTCCACGTGTCCTACAGCTTCCTAAAAATACACACTAGTAAGTTTTCCGCTAAGAATCTCTGAACAAAACTGCTTAATTTTAGCATCTTCAGGCTGAGCTTTTATGTTTAAATTTTACCTGCAGAGGCCCAGTGTGAAACAGGCAGAATTTTGAGTGAGTGGCTGGGTGGATGTGGAGGCTCTGCCAGAAAGAGATCCCTGAACAAAGCCACCCCTGCCCAGCCCTGATAAATGCTGCAAATCAGCTCTGGCAGCAGCAGGACATGGCAGCATGTGTAAAATTGCTGCTTTCTCCTGCAGCAAACACAGAAAATAGAAAAAAAACCCAAACCAAACCTCTAAATGCAAGAAGCTCAAAGATAAATTGGGAAGGAAAAATGCAACATGTACTAAATGCAGGCTGCTAACGAAGTCATTATCTCACTCCCTGTTTTAAGATATCTGGCCCATTTGCACTTTTGTCTGCATAATTAATACCCTCAGACATCTTTTTCCAACTGACTTAGCACTTCTTTTCCTGAGGAAACAGCGTGAGGATATTTCTGCTAAATAGTGCTTATCAAGAATTAGCATCCAAGTGGTTCATCTCTTTAATGTGCCCTATTTTTAATGGGACAGATCAGGTTTCTCTGGGAGAACTGACATGAAGAAGAGATTCCCCTCCCCACCAAAGGCAGTATCTCTTGTGTGTGGTCGAGAAAGCCAAAATGACAAACAACTCAACGAAAATAAATCAATTTACAGTGGCTGAATTCTGCTATAATTGTAACCATAGCAAGCAGTCTCATCCTGCTTGGTAATTATTGGTTAATTAAACTCAACACTGTGATAGAGATGCTACTCTAAATTAGAGAAGGTTGAAGGGAGGTGCAGCTCAGCCTCATTTTGGGTAGAAATATGAAATACCACTTGTCAGTTTTCTGTCATAAATATTAAGGATGATAATAATCACTGTACTGAGCAAAGCAGCTGCCACCAGTTAAAGTCATTAACATTTTGTCCAGATTGGACTCTTAATGGGGACCGAGAAAGCCCACAGATAAAAAGACAACAAAGACAAGTACGGATTGATGCCTCCAACAAATCCAGTCTTGCTCAGGTTTTCTTCTAAAACCCAGAAATAATTGTCAACTGCATTCTGGACAAAATGTGCCAACTTCCTCCTCCTTGTTAATGAAGATCATAAATGTGTATTCAGTGGAAAATGCAGATTATTTATTGACTGTCCTCTGCCTCTTCTATCAAGTGCTGCTTATACACCTGCAGTATCCATCCAGGAGCCATGCCTAAAACTGGGACACCCACTTTTCCAGGAACAGTGTAAGGACATGAGCAAATACAGAGCTGGTTCTTAGGTATTCATACTTTAAATAAAAATCTAAATAAAACAGAGTGGGCTGGAAGAGAACAACTGACATTTCTTGTAAAGAGAAAAACTTCAGGCAGGATTTTAAGGAATTCAGAGAGGATGACAAAACTGAAACTTCTTCCATGAGATTGTGCAGGTCAGGAGTTGCAAGACATATGCAGTTGTGGATTTATAGCTTCTTCTGGTACAGCAGATAAATTTAATCATGGAAATGACTAAATAAATGTTTTTGCCCCTAGGATAAAGCTGAGTGATTCGAGCATGAGTCCACTCAGTTCCTTTACAAGTGAGTCACAGCTCCCTTTTTCCTGAATTCCCAAATGTGGATAATAGAACAGTTTACTAATCACAGCAACCACTTCTTGTCAATCTTTTACTCCTGCAGGCAGCTTAGATGAGCAGAAATCTCTCACCCTCGTGCCAAAAGCTGCTTTTAGGAGACACTGCAAGACTCCAGTGGCTTCACCTGGTACAGTATCCAGAGAAATGAAGGAAAAGGGGGACTGTTGTTAGCTCCAATACATCATAAAGTTCCTGTCTCCTCATAACAAAGCATTCTTAAATTGTTCCTAAGTTTTCATTGCCTCCTGAAGAAGTTTCTGGTGCAGATTTTCAGTTTACAGATGCCTTAGTGAGTGACAGGGGATCTTCCAGCCAAGGAACTTTTTCCTCAGTACCCTCCTGCTGCCCTCAATCACAATTTAAAAGATTTATCTATTATTGAAAATAGTCTTTCTTCCCACTTTTGGATTTGTACTCTTCACATGCAGAACCCAAAGCTGCCTCCAAAACTGCTCAGCTTTCATTGAAGATTCATTAGGAGATTTTATTAAAACCCACTGAATTCTTCCTTTCTGGAACTGCTTGTGACTCACAGGTACAACTGACTCTGAAACAAATCCTGCTTTCCAGGCAACTTCAGTCTCTATAGATTTCATAACTAAAAGGACTTTCAGAGATGAGATTTTTCTCTATTCCATAACTACTCCCCTGCCCAGTGAAGATTTCTTCTCATATCCCTCCTGAGCCCAGTGCCTGAGCCCTGAAAAATGGCACCATAATGAACACCTGCACTGTGCAGGTGATGTACAAGGAACAGTTGATGAATATCCTTGTCTAGAACAAGAACAAAAATGAACCAATGTTGCATGAGACTTGATTCCTCTATATTTATGAAGATATTCTCTCCTACTAACAAAAAATGCACCATCATCCCCAACACTGCTTCCTAAGTTCTTGTGTCTGCAGTAGGTTCTCCAGGTTCAAGTTTACCTGGAAATCTTAGAAGCAATTCTATTTTAGTTTTAATGGAGATTATCTTTACAAAAAATACCATCTTAATATAAATGCACTATTGGGCAGGCCAGCTGCTTAATGAAACAAAAATCCTACCACAAGGTGGATGGAATAATCTGGAAAAGGCTTCAGGCTGTTACATTTCTTATCTTATTGAAATATATAAAATCTAGTTAATATTTTTGGATGCATGCAGATGGCCATTACTGAAAAACTAATGTTTTTTTAAAACACCTTGCATTGCCTGTTTCTTCATGGTAAAGTAAATCTAATGACTGAAGTGGGAAGGAAGCTTTTAGTTCACCAGGGCTGGCATTGCTAAAGGCACAGCTTTTCCTGTAATGACTGCAGCAACCCTGCAGATTCTGGGAATGTCAGAAAGAAGATATTAGTGAAGCAAACCATGAGATTCGTGTTTTTTGAGATGTTAAAAATGTCTCCTACATGGAAACCATTACTTGAGATATCTTTACAGGCATTTGATACTAAAAGCTGGTCAAACAGGCAGAATATTCATTTATGTTCCCCTTTAAAAATCAGCTGCAAAAAATTATGAAATTAATGCTAACAAAGACAGACACTACCACTGACCTAGAAAATCAAAATAAAATTATCAGAGTGTGCATGGTGGGGTCTTTTAAGGAAGCAATTTCGATGAGAATCTTGAAATGTGCCAAAATTCTGCAGTTTGTGTCCCCAGCCTGTCTGGGTGCAGGCTCCTGCCCCAGCTGCAGGGCAGGACATTAACATGCAGTGCCAGGAGATGGCTCAGCACTCCTACATTCACAAATAATCTGGGAAATATCCAGTGGGGAGTACAGAGCTCCTGGGGAGATCATTGCTGTGCTCCCAACCTCTGCAGGCACCACTGCCAGCTTTTCTCTGCTTTTGAATAACAGAAGCACCACTGAAGAATAAAACCAGATTTTCTGACCCTTGCAGCTTAGGAAAATACAGTTAAAACCCCCTTGAAAATTCTGGGCTGTGCCTATATGTGTTTTAATCAGATTTATGTAACAGGGGGTGCATTAGCTGCCAGAGAGTCACCACCATCCTGTCTCTAAATGAGTGTCAGGAGGGCAGATCCTCCTTGTCAGCTGCTGTCACATCCAACTTCCAATGCCTGAGAGGTCACAGTTTAAAGTCTCAATATCGTGGCTGATATATATATTTTATGTATCAGTACACCAGATGGGGTTATTTTTCTCCCAAAGGTTATTGTTCATTCACTATAAAAATAATTCAAAAAATAAAGTTAAAAAAATCAGAACTGTGATTCAACCACCTACGAGCTCACTCAGAAGAGCCCTAAATTATACGATGGGTCAAGGAGTAAATGTAAGAGTGAAAAAAACATTTAGCACACATCAGGAGAAAGAAAATTCAGTGTAAAAAGCAGAGATTAAGAATAGCAAAAAGCACTTTACTATGCTTAAGAGCAACCCCCCACGTCAATCCAACCTGTGAAAGGGTCACGAACTGAGAGATTTCAGAAATATGCATTTCAAGAGTGTTTCTATAAAAAGAAAACTACCACATTTCTGTACTGCAAGTGCCATAAATTATTAATATTCAATGCAACTCTCAAGCAAGCAACTCAACCATTGAAAATAAACCACTGATGTTTAAGAATTACAGCATAAATGAGCATTGAACGGGGCAGATTGAGTAGCTCTGGAGAGGATGGTGAGGTTATGGCAGAGGATATCAATCCAAAATTCCAACTCCTCAGTGAAGAAGTGCTGCAGAGTCTCTATAGCTCCCACAGAAAAACCTGTGTGTCCACACTGATGCACCTGGGTTGAAGATCTGACTTCATTAATTGGAATTAAATGTGTTTATACAGAGGACTCAATTATTCCCACCATTAATTCCATTCAGAACCTGCCAAGTTGGAGACTGTGGACAATCTGAGGGAGCCACTGGGCACCTCCTTCCTAGAATTCACTGGGAATTAAAAACCAGCTCTAATTCCAACATTTTATCAGGAAAACACTCAGTGTGTGTGGACTGTGGGGCTTCTTGGAAACAAAAGGCACTGCAAAAGCCCCCAGAGAAGCAGGCAGGAAAGCAGAATTGGGATGTGCTAAATAAACCAAATCCCCTGAAGGACCACGTCCTGCAGCTGTCCTTTGCCAGCTGTGCCCTGGTGGGGCTGGCATGGCTGGGCTGCCCATGGATCTGCAATGTGCCAACACCAGGGGCAGGTCCCTGCTTAGCAGCACAAATGTTTTTCATGCAATCAAGGGTGGTTGGGAAAGAATCAGCAGGAATGATTTAACAACCAAAACAGGATGCAGAGCAGGGATACTGAGGAATTCAGCTGAAGGAGTTCAACACATACAGAGCAACTCCTTTGAAAAAGATTCTGACAAAGGCTCAAACCAAACAGATAATCATTGGTTATTTTTCCTGCTGTTCCTAAACCTCCTGGACATTTAATTCATGTCTTTTCTCAAAGCTAAAGGCAGTGATGTTGTACCTGGGAGCTCTGAGAACTGCATATTCTAAAAAAGGTTTTGTCAATAAATATTTTAGAAGCACTGGTATTCTAGGAAAATACTTTACATTTTGTAGTATGTCCTTGAACTGGCAATTGCTAATTTCCTTTTCAGTTAAACAAAAGACACCTGAAACGTCATTTTGGCTTAGTCCCTATGGTATTTTTTATGTAAAAAACAGAAAAGCAACTTGCTTTCAGGACAACTGTCATTTTTATGTAAAAAAAGCTTGGAAGTGCTGACAAGCCTCAACCACTACAACAGCACTGTAATTGTTTTGTATGTAACAAAGTTACAGTAAACATTCTTCTTGTTGTCCAGAAAGCTACTTAATTGGGGGATGGAAATGTTTTATTTATAAACACAATAGAAATGCCATTTGCCAAGTACACTCACACCAAAAAGAGCCTATGGAGAAAACCTACAAAATATCTGTTAAAATTTTACCATGTTCACCTCTCAGACAAGACCTTTTCAAATAAAGCTGTGAACTAGAAGAATCCCTGTTTGTATAATCACTTTACAGTGCCTTGGTTCCAAAACGATATGTGATAAACGCTTTTGTCCCTAAAAGGATTAAAAACCAACTAACTCATCAGGAAATAAGCACATGTTATTTGTCAAATTATGTGTATTACTGCAGAAAGTTTAAGCCATATTTAAGAGCCTTGCTGCAGAGCAGCCCAGAATAAAACAAATATTAAATTTTGTCACTCGGATGATTTTTAAATTAATTCCCTCTCATGGTACAATTACTTTTAGAAGCCACATCACCATCTCTGAAACGCCTCATTACTAAGTGAAACCACCTTCTGTTAATGACAGTACCTTGGACAAATTTCCCCCTCCCACGTTGACAGGAAGCTCTTTGAAAAGTTAAGCCACAATTAAGCATCACTTGGGATCTATTCTGATCCTTTCTAACTAAATTTTATCAAACTTTTCCTTTTCAAAGCGTTTTACAGGGTCTGACAGGAGAATATGGAGGTATCTGGATTTAGAGAGAACAAAGCCACAGAGGAATGATGTCAGCAGGGTAGTTTGCTGGGTCTGGAAGCTGAAAATTCAGTGATGGTCTGATTTTCTCTATGCAAAGGAGATGTTCTAAGAAACTTCCAACTTTGTCCTGCTCTGACTTTGCTCCCGAATTCAATTCCATTTTGCAACACCAAACAGGCAGCAATAAAAGCACTGTACCCTGCTCTGGTTTCATGGAGCATTTTCTGGAATTTCAGGCTTGGGAGGGGTCTGTGTGCATGTCTGGGTGTGCACAACCACAGATTATTCACAAATCCCAGAGAAACCCTTCCAAGGAAAGGAACTGCCACCCTCTCCTTCCTTCTTTTCTCTGCCTCCTCCCCATACTGGTAACCTTAAGCTTATAGAATGTGAGAACTATCTTTTTTTTTTATTTTAAACCTCACTGGGAGCAGTATTTGGGATTGAATCCCAGTAGCCTTTGTTTATTCTATACTCTGAAATACAGGAAACAACTCCTCAGCTGATGAAGGTTTAGTGTATCTCTCATGCTCTGAAGATGATGGGTAACTTCCTGAGCAGCAACTCATCCTGCTGGGCTGTTTTCGACAAGGAAAACTGAAAATACAGTGATTTTCTAACTAATATTTCCAAGTTTTTAAAGCTGTTACCACAGATTTCATTTTTTCTACTTATTTTTATGAACAGAGCTTCATAGAGTTTCTTGAGCCAAAGCCATGTTGTATGAAATCCTCCCACTTCTGGAAGGAAATTCTCCATCAGCAGCTTTAATGCAAAAAGATCTGACCAAGGTACACAAACTCAGAGTGTGTATCATACATTTATAAAACCTGAAACACTACAAAATGAGCTGATTACCTGTAACTTCCAGTTTGTCACCAGTGACTTCAGCTTTCAGATAAATTCTTCCTCTTTTCTCTGTGTGGTCCATGCCACAGAGGCTCGGGACGTTTATCACACATTGCTTGTGAACGTTCATATCACAGGCTGTGGACATAAAAATGATTCAGACACCCATGAGAAGCTAAAAATGCAGTGAAAATTAATTAGAAGTAAAAATTAAGACTAAATGCTTAATTATTGGCAAGACTTTCAGATTACAGCTGCCTGGTTTTCAACCAAACCACGGCTGGTTTCCATCTTGCAATACTTTCTGTAGAGAGTTAATACAACAGAAAATAAAATAATCTACTTAAGAAAGCTAAACATATCATTAATGAAGTGCAAGGGGAAAAAAAAGTGAAAATGGAATAAAGACTTGCTGGGAATATGACTAAGAAAACAGAGCATTCACGTCAGCAATGAAGGGAGGCATGTTTAATTGATTGTTAGGTTTTGCTAGTGGGAGTCTTCCAAGACAAATTAAACACAAGGAAAATACTAGACCTTGACTACAAACTGAACTGAAATTCCAGTCTTTGAGAGTGTATTCACTCAGACAGTCCAAAAAGAGGCTTTCTCAAAATTGCCATGACAAAGGCTCTTCAGCCACATCAAGCTGAATACACCATGTTCTCAGCAGACGAGGTGATTTTCATTAGTGAGTTATTACAGTACTGAAATATCCACTTGAAATACACCAGGACTATAAATAGCTGACATTTGAAATGGTATTTTCCAGAGAAACAGAGTAAGAAGCTGTTATCCAGGGCTCCCACTTCCTTTCTAGAACACCCCTTTGGCAGCAGAACTTCACTCACTGTCACATTTCATCCCCTGGTGCAGGAGCCCGTAGAGCAGGGACCCACAATGGTCACAGAAGGTGGGGCTCCCATAGGTGTGGATCTTGAACTTGTGCTTGCTTCTGGGATCCTGCAGAGAAAACAGACACATTCTAAGTCATGAAAGATAAATTGACACATCTTTAATTTATTACTTCAAACACCAAAGCTTTCCAGCTCTGCAAATTGTGCTGCAGGAAAATGCATTTCAGTGTGTAGCTTGTTCACAACCTTGCAGTGGTACCTGCACTGGTGCAGACACATTGTCCTCAGTTCCTAATTCTCCTTTTTATGGTGCTGTAAGAAAAAATGTGTCAGCTCAGGCTTGTTCCTATCATTTATGGACACTAAAATTCATTTACTGACTGCTCACATACATAACGTTTAATGGCAGTGTTCAGTCTGTGGCTGAACACTCAGACTAATTACAGAGTATTATTGTCACTGTTCTGAAATGTGACACAAAATACACCAGGAGAACTGGGAAGAAACTGTTCATGGGCTAATCTGGAATACAGTCCAATGACTGTAAAATCAGGATTTTACAGATGGGATCATCTTGAAATGCTGCAACTTTATAATCTCTATTGTAAATGAAAGAGAACGAATTCTAACTTGGCACATGGTAAATATTTTACAGAGACTGCTGCTCCCATCTGATTTTTGAGCAGAGAAACTTAAGAGGGAGGACATTTTAAGGCCGCCAGCAGCTTGGAAACGTTTCCTAATTTAGGCCCAGTGAAAGGGAATACACCCAAATCACTCAAACACTTAACACAACCAGGAACATCTGCTGTTTCTGAAGGAGTAAGGGTCCCTTCTGGAAAACCAGGAACATTTATTTCAGAGGAAGAAGCCACATCTTCCATATGTTCACCCATGGCAGGCTCATCCCAGAGCTCCAGATGTGCAATGCCAAAACAAATGTGGTGATGGCCCTGTTCTGTGCACACCCTCTTTATCCTCAAATCCTTTATGGCCCCTCCCTGCTCCAGCTGCATTTCAGTCAGGACTGTCCCTGCACAGCCTAGGTCAGAAATTGGGAAGAGCAATAACTCTTCATTAAAAACCACACTGGGGTTTGAAATCCATCCTTGCTGACACTCTTTTCAGAAAGACCATGGAAATCATGAAATGCCAGGTCTGAAACACCCTCAATGAAAACATGACTGCAAAATGAGACATGAAAATGTTTCCCTTCTGTCTACGTTTTGTATTATACCTTTATATTGGGTAAGATCTGTTAAACAGTCTTATAAATATACTGATTTTTAAAATTTACCTGCCAATCAAAGCTTTCCAAAAAATCAAAGGGAAGCCCAGCATGTTACTCAAAATGGAAAACCTCCTGACTCTTTCCTCAAGAATGAAAAGATCTTTCTAGTATAAGTTCTTTCTGAAGTAATGTGGGAGCTTTGATTACTAATTCTCACAAAAATATGCCTATGAGAAAGCAAAACTTTGCCTTCAAATTTCACTATTTTGCTATATTACCCATTGTGAATGTTTTTTGTGTTTTGGTAGCATTCTTCATGTGAATTTATTTTGGTATTGATTCTAAATTTTGCAGTGAATCTATAACCACTACTTTTCACTGTATGGAAAGAAATCATAGAGCACTCAGGATAACACGTAAAGACTTTAAATCACAAATTCAAATGAAAACTATTCCAGTAATTCTGCTCATTATATAGCCTGAGACATGAAATACAAACTGCTACCAACTGTATTTATTTTGTAAACACAGTGAACCTAAGTGGAGTGACAGCCAGGGCTCCAGAGAACATCTGTTTCATTATTTATTAAAGGCACAGCAATGGGCCTGGTGGCTCAGGGTCATGGGAATGTGGCTGTGCAGAAGGGTCCTCTGGTGGCTTGGTGACTATGTGCCTTCCAAACAATTTAAACCACAGTTGGGAAGCTAATTCTTCCCTAAATTGTTTTGTTTAGATGACAGAAGGGGACTTGTTGCCTCATAAATATCTACACTTAAACATGACTCTGGTAAGACATCTGTGGCTGAGAAGGACAAAAGCCACAGCTCCTAAGAATGACACTGAATAAACAGAGTTTTGAAGTTGTGTTTGACATCTGGCACAAGTGGTATTTATGAATATCAAGTAATGGTACAGAGGGGAAGGAAATTATTACAGTCAATGCCTACTAAATACATTGAACATGTGTATTAGACTGAAATTATGGGACACTGGCAAATAATTTCATTCCAAACTATGGGAAATTATTACAGTCAATGTCAACTAAATACATTGAACCTGCATATTATACTGAAGTTATGGAACACTGCCAAATAATTTCATTCCTAACAATGGAATGTGCATATAATTAAGTTAAGCAGGGTGTGTGTGGCCTAAAAATGTTGTGACATGTAAGGACAACTGTTCTGCACTCACTGAAAACCAACACAAGTGAGGGCTCATGTCTGACTACAAAGCTCTGTGTGGCCACAAAATCCCAGGAAAAGCATTCTTAGAAAACAACAAAAACCAGCCACACGAATAAATGAATCAATCAATCAAATTGGATCAAACTTTGGAGTTGGTCCTGCAGGACTCAATGTATAGAATCTGAACCAGTGTTTGCTTTCTATACTCAATCTTAATTTTCTATCCTTGTGTGACAATTCCTACTGTGGGGCCTTTCAAACCAACAGTTTGATATGAATTAGATTTTGTAATGAGAAGCAAATATGTTCTGACTATTATTAGCTATTATTCTGTATGCACACACGAAGTCACTCAAAACAAGAAGAGGACAATGGAAAATAGTATCAAAACTACTCCTGAACTGGAAACTTTGTAGGAAATCTCTCTTTTAAGATCCCTTTAACAGAACGTTAAAAACATTTAGAGCCTGCCACACAAGAAAGTACACTCTTCATCAGTGTTTTATCCTATTTTCTCCTTCAATCTCATGCTTTCTGGGGCTGTTTTTTGGGATTTTTTTTGGTAAATTGAAGCGTAGAAGGTATTGCAATTTAGGAAGCAAGTCCAAGAACATCTAGAGAAAGTCAAGGGATCACTCTCCACCCACCACAGATAACAAAATTTTTCATCTTATTCCCATATTTACAAGGATTTCTCATGCACTTAGAACTACCCTTGAATCTATACCTTGTACTTTAATTATAAGCAATCATATTAATAATAATTACTACATTGCCAGCTGTAATTACTTACATGAACAGCAATTATTTTATCAGTTGTTAATACAGGTTCATACTTCCCAGTGTTAAACATGCATTAATGAACTTATGTTCATCATAGAGGAAATCATGTTGTCTTTAGCATTTTTTTGGCTAAAGGCAAGCTATGGAGCTAAAGGAAGGCTCTTGTAAATTTTCTTCAAATATCCCCTTTTCATCAATGTAAACTTTCAGTAATTCCCAAAGCAGAGCTGGCAGCCCCATTTTGTAGTAAACACAGGGAGCCAAGCCAGGATCTGACAGATGAACTGCCAAATAATGGCTGCTATTTGCAAGAGAATTGAACTTTGCATTAAACTTGGCATAGATTAATTGTGAAACTCTGAAGGGAAAACCTACTTCTGTTTCCAAAATCCATCAAAGTTATGAGGGGGGAAAGTGGCAACGGGAAAGCAATGGGGAAGCACTTGTTCAGCAGTGATGGATGATGTGCTCTATTAAAATTCGTGTTATTTTCGTGCTAAAAAGTGAATTCTCTGCTATGTTAAGAGAGTCCTCCATTTTTGTAAGTAGGACTTAATGCAATACAGTGTAATTAAATGGGATAAAAACTTCTGGGCAACTGATATCACAGACATTTAGATATTCTTCTTTGAAAAACCTTTGAATTGGCAAAAATTTAGCTCTGCATTTGCATGCCTTCTAATAGACTGAGGCTTCAGAGCCTGCAATGACATACATGGGTGTAGCATCCCTAGAAAGATGAACCAGGCATCTACACCCCAAACAGCTCTGCAAAAATTCAAGTATTATTCATCAGTCTCAAAGCTGGGATGTGACTGCAGAGAGGAGCAGCACAGAGGGAGGGATCCACCAGGAGAGGGTTGTACACACTGGCACCAGGTGGAACTACCAAAAAAACCCCAAAAGTGGAGCAGACACAAAACAAATAATGAGTCTGCAGAAATGACTTGCCCAGACAGCTCAGGCAGTGCTCAGAGGGGCTCAGCCAGGAATCCTGCTGCACTCCAGCAGAGGGAAGCAGAAGAACACGGAGGCATCTCCCCAAACCCCACACATTTTTCCATTTTACTGCCACTGAGCTACATCCTGCCCCCTGCCACCATCCCTGCCTTCCTCCTTTGTTTAGCACAAATGAACCCATTTCCTTTATTGAACAGCAATGGAAAGCACCCCCCTGTGAGAAACCATCCCATCATTTCTGTGGCTCTTAGGCGGGGTGTGCAGTAATTGAAAGTGCATGGTTAACCAGCAGCACGTGTCAAACTGTGCCTTAACACAGCACACAACAGCTTCTGAGCATTATAGCTCAGAATTCTGTCTAAAAGCTCCCTTTTGATCAGAATTTTATTCCCCTTGATAGCAACACTGAACCTGCTATAATTTTGCAGGCATTAAATCACCACACTGCCTTTAATTTTAAAGCACACAAACCCCACTTTGTGTGATGTGTGCACTAGTGGAGGTTTTACATCAGATTATTACTTGTGAGGTCTTTTCGTGGGATGCAGCTTGACTGTGTCAACAACTCTGCCAGCAGGGCCAAGGATGCACCATGCCCTGGGCTCTGATCCCTGGCTGGGCAGCAGGAGGGGGGGATTCTGCCCCTGTGCTCAGGTGAGACCCCACCTGCAGAGCTGCCCCAGCCCTGGGCCCAGCACAGGCAGCACCTGGAGCTGGAGAGAGCCCAGAGGAGCCCCTGGAGATGCTCCAAGGGCTGGAGCCCCTCTGGAGCCAGGCTGGGGAGCTGGGGGTGCTCACCTGCAGAAGAAGAGTCTGGAGAGAGCTCAGAGCCCCTTACAGGGTATAAAGGGATCCAGGAGAGCTGGAGAGGGACTGGGGACAAGGCATGGAGGGACAGGACACAGGCAGAGGGCAGGGATGGATGGGATATTGGAAGGAATTCCTGGCTGTGAGGGTGGGCAGCCCTGGCACAGGGTGCCCAGAGCAGCTGGGGCTGCCCCTGGACCCCTGGAAGTGTCCAAGGCCAAGTTGGACATTGGGGCTGGGAGCAGCCTGGGACAGAGGAAGGTGTCCCTGCCATGGCAGGGGTGGAATGGGATGGGATTTAAGGTCTCTTCTAACTCAAACCATTCTGTGACTCCGTGACCTGTCTGCCAGAGCCTGGGCTGGTGATTAAGATGTGAGGAAAAAGGACCAGTTTCAGTCACTAATGCCAACACATGAACGCTAACAAGGTGCTAGGCAGGAGATAAGATTAATGTATTAAAAATTGCCTATGGTTGGTGAAAGGATATTTTTCCCTACCTAAACTGCTATTTTCGTGATCATTAAGAAGCAGAAAATGCAAAAGTGCAAGTGTAAAAACATTTTTGGAGAAATAGAGAATTATATTTTCCATTACAAAAAACCTTAAAGGAGTTCTACAGATGAGCTGTGAGGTCCTCAGGTTGTATCAGGGCCTACTACAATAAAGAACAATTTTATGTAAAGAAATGCAAATGTACCAAATTTTCCATTTTGTATTTCCATAACAGAACCCCAAGATTATTCTTCATCCCCAGCAAAACTTCCATATACATGTAGTTACTAATTTAAAAGGTGTACAGGAAAAAAAGCTTAAAATTTTCAAACTACTTCACTTAGACAAAAGAAAAAAGTAATTCCTGAATGTCAGTAGCACAAACTGTGGTATGTTTGTGTTTCTACTGAAAACAGAGGTGACAATATATTCCATATATGCAAAACAACTTACAAATTGTTACAAGAGATATCAGGTCACTGTTCCTCTTCACCAAGAGAAAAGCCCAGAAGGACTGGCAGGTGTTTCCCTCACTGTAATACACAGCCTTCAACCATTCCCTGCTGTGACAGCACCACTGAATCCCACATCTTTCTTTGTCCCCCCTCCAAATATCTTCAGCAGTATGGATCTGCTGCAACAGACCAATGAAACCACTGCAATTTGTACTGCACACATTTCCTTAAAACAGCTTTAACTTTCCCAAGTGAATACCAAGTTAATAAAACATATTTGAGAATATATTTAAGTGTGGTTTTCTCTGTACAGAGCCAAATCCTACACTCAACCCACACTGTCCTCAGGCAAATTTCCCTCTCAGTTCTGAAGGTCTCCAGCTTTTCTAAACACCTTCCAAGCAGTGACTACAATATCCAGGACCCCACTCGGATACCACACTTGTTTGGGACACTTTCTTCTGTTTGCTATTTGTTTTTGCACTGAGAAAACAAAAACACTGATTGGTAATTTGCTCTGCATCTTAATTTCAGAAAACAGCTTCAGCTTTGAAGCTGCAAGCACCAAGGAGCCAGATGCTTCTATAACTTCCAGGGCTTAAAATATGGCTTCTGTCATCAGAGCACAGGAGAAAGGAAGAGCAAAACTTTTTTGTTTAACTGGTCACCAGCTTTGTTCTTCCCTGGCTGAGACTGGGAGCAAAGAGAATCTGAGACTCTTGGGAATTATTAAGATCATACAATTCTTTAATAGAAAATGTAAAAATGCTTAAAGCTCATTTGATATTTTCCCTCTCAGAGCTGCAGTGCAGAAAAGTTTTACTGCTTTCAGAAAAGTGCAATAAAAGATCAGACTTCAAACTCAGAGTTCTACTGCCTCAAAATCAAATGTATCTCAGAAAGGCTGAGGCTGGATCTCTGAAACTCCTGAGCCCAAACTGGGCTCAAAGTGGGGCCAATCAGCAGGGTTTGGTTCATGGGGTTACTCCTCCCCAGCTGCAAAACCCTTCAGAGCTCCAAATCCACCTGCCAAGCACCCAAATAAATCTTCTCCAGGCTGACACACCAAGAGCTCCTTCCTGCTGTGGAGGAGGACAGGAATGGCATGAGTGTGCTCCTCTTCTTGGTGAGAAATTACACCCAGGCTCCTTCCAGGAATCTACCTCCAGGCAGAATGACAAGTTTGGAGTGACTCAAAGGAATAACTTGGAGAAAGAAAGCATTCATTCATTCATTCAATTCCCTGACACCTGCAGGATGGGAAACTTGAACATACTGGGAGGTGTTCAGGGCATAAATAAGAGTTGTATTCAGCTCTACAGTAACAGTGTAAGGTACTGATGGGATAGGGAAATAAAGACTAAGCAAAAATAGCAAAAATACGGGTGATTTAACCTTTGCAAACCCTGCTGGGCCTCTGCCAGACCTGCACCAGCACCTGAAAGCAGCTGCAGCACAGAAAGTTCAAAATCCAGACCATTACTCCCTGGCTTTCAGGGTTGGGATGACATTCAGAAATGAAGAATGATTCTCAAGTGCTGTAGAAGAAAACTCTTTCACGATTATAAATGACCCCACAGCCAAAAACGACAACAAAAATCCTCTTTTCCCATTGTGTTACTAAGACTTTTATTCTTTACTACTCTAGAGAGAATCTTTAAGAAAGTACACAAACAGAAAAAATACTGCCTTTAAAGAAGATTGAAATTTTTCAATCAACTGTCTCTCCTCTGTAATTGTATGGAAGAGCACATGAACATAGTTCAAAATGATTCAAAGGCAGATTTTTCAGTCCCCTCCTGGAATTCACAGTAAATTATTATTTTTAATTAAAAGAAACAGGTGGTCATTGAATCAACTGATTTTGATTGCTGCCTTTTGTTCATGCTCTTCTTGTATAGAATAGAACTGATTGAGTTGGCAAAGGGAGAAAGATCTGCATGACTGTACTCCCAGGGATTTGTAATTTCCTAATTACTAGAAAGACACATAAATCCGGAAGGGACTTGGTGTTTACTGGCTATTTTTTCTTCATTCTTTTTTAATGAAGAAACTGCAGTATAATTACAGAAAGTGCACAAACAAAATATCCTGTTAAAAAATGATTCACAACTAGGAGAAATGGAGAGAGATTTTGTTTCAGATAGAACTCACCATCGTGTTACTGTGTACAAATCATTTCAGTAAAGATGAAATCCAGGGATCTGGATTCAAGTACTAGAAAGCCAGAGACAGAGTACAGGTCTTGCTTAACCCCCTCATTTATCAGCTTTATAATTCTGTAATTTGTTAATTAATTTGTTGAACAGATACACTTTTGACACAGAGCACCCTTTACACCTTGAATACATATTAAAAAATAAAGGTTAAACTCACCAGAAGCAGGAAGTAATTTTAATAAATTCCTTCAGTATAGAACAGTACTGCCATTTCTCCATAGGTACAACATGGTGAATTATCCAATATTCCAAATTACAGTGGAGTTTCTATGCTTTCCAATGGATCTGCAATGGGGCTGGTTGCAGTGATGAAGGACTTAATTGTGTGACATCAGGTTGCATGAGAAATATTCTACATTGATATACTTCTGTACAATAATTTCTCATCACTTGTTAAATATTTGAATATGTTTGAGTACAAGACTTTCCCATCAGTTCTTAAATATTTCATTACTGGCCAACTTGCTCATGATAAAGATGGTAAAACTTTTTTTCCTCATTATCCTCAGCTGGAGCTCGTATCATCCATCTCTCATTCCCTTAAATAGAAAATGAAAGGAGGTAAAGGCTGAAAACCAATACCACCTGAAATGCCCCATTTCCCTGCAAAAGTGGTGACCCTGAGGGCAGAGGTATCAGGTCAAACAATTCAACATGTGCTGGAGCTGGAACGCTGTTCCTACAAGGAATTGCATGAACATTGATCCAAGAATTCAGGGGGAAATGGGACTGGCTCCAGCCACTCTTTAGTAAGCAATCACAGCCCTAAATGAAGTTCACTGCTGCCAAATTAAAGCTTCAGAAAGAGTCTCTGTGACCCCAAACTTCCTGACCACAGCCAATGGCAAAACCAAAAGAAACTCCAGCCCTTATTTGTAAAGCCAAACCTGCCCTCAGCTACTCCTCTCTAAGGTGGTTTGAATGAAGATTTTTACAACTATTAAGTGATAGATTCGAGCCCAGAATCCTGAGCTGATTTGCCAAAAAAATCCCAGAGCACAGTGGGAGCAGCACTGTGAGTGAATAAGGAATGCAGCTCACTGAGCTGCTGCCTTTGCCTCTGAGCTGATTCAATGTGCAAGGCCCTGAATAATAACTGGTTCACATTTCCCACTCCTCCTCTGTTTTCCCCTCTAAAATGGTGAAGAACCCACCAATTTATAAAGGCACACGTTACTTGTTCTCACTAAACCCTTACCCACCTATTTACATTGCTCCTTCTTCCCACCTCCCACAGCAGCAGCTGCACACTCCAGCAGATTTCCAAGGAAAGCCATTTTTATGTGTGGATGCACTGCTACCAAACAGGAACATGCAGCATCCATATATACACCAACACATGGTCCAAAAGCTGGAGCTAACCCCACTAAGTGCTGTACAGATTTGTTTGCAGAAACTGAGTGCTGCAGGAGGGTGTTCCCTGCACAGTGAGAAGGAAATCCAAGGAGAAGTTGGTCTGTCCCAGGGAATTACACAGAATCAGGGAACATGCTGTGATACACTCCCCAGAGTGCTGCATCTCTCCTTTACCTTTATTTCAAGTTAAGAACTGGCACATGCATTGTTATTTTTCTGGACACAATCCACTGGAATCCTGAATTGATGTTTCAGCAGTTATCACATCCCTGTCAATCACACACAAGCTAATAAATACATTTTTAAATTTTCCTGCCCTTTACAAAATGACCCATCTGTTTATTCTGGTGCAATGGCAAAATGGTGCTGAACTGAGCAAAAAAAAAAAAAAAGGAAAAAAAAACCCCAGAGACAGTGGCTTTTGAAAAGTCTGAGAAATTTTTGGTTCAGAATCAGTCAGAATTTCACAACTCAACAGCTCCCTCACACAAGAACCTGTGGGGTGGCCTGCTGCTTTCCATTTGACAATCTTTATTAGACAGACATGAATCTGCAACACCCAAGCAAATTGCCTTCAAAGTTACTCACTGAATAATTCATTTTGTGCCTGATATTTTATACATTGGTTAAGCATCAAAATAAAAGCAGGAGGGAGGGTAAAATATGCATAATTTAAGCCCCCATGTCTCTGTTCTGTTCTGCATCTCAGCTCTCTGTTTTCAGGGGTATGAGTGTTACCACCTATAAACCAAGCAGACATTTCACCACAAAGGCAGAATTTTGTCCTCCAGAGACAAAAATTCCACGAGTGATCTCTACCTACAAATCCCATCAATGATTGAAGGATTTGATTCAAATATGTTTATCTCCAAATCTATAGCTCAGTGTGAAAAATGCTGCTCTCAATAAATCATAGCCATGATCACACCATGGGAGATGCTCAGGAACAGAGTCCTTGGATGGTCTTTTACATTGTATAACCACTCAAACACTATTTATTTCTGCATAGAACAGATGTTTTTCCATATGTCTGAATAACCCTTCTTCAGAAAAGTAACTCAAGCACATTAAATTTTGCAGACCAAGGAATATAGACATGAGGCTCGTTAGTATTTATAGAACATTTGGGATCTTTTCTGTAGGGAAGTCAGTATTTCTCATTGTAAGAAGTCACTAATCCCACTCCTCTGTATAAAACATAAACAGGCAGCTAAGAGTGAATGTGCAAGATGCTCTGACATGCTTTAGCACTCAGATCCTGACCTTACAATGGCAGAGATCCCAGCCAAGCTGTCTGGCCCATAACATTTTTCCATGCCAATGCAGCAGTTGCTATTTATTAGCCGATTAAAAATTCAGAAAACAATATTGAAACTGGAAAAAAAAAGTTAACAGTGCACAGTAAAACCCCTGAAAGAAGGAGAGGCTTCTACCACAGGCTCCTGATCCACCAACATTTGGCAGCTCTGTTTGTGTTTCAAACCCAAAATTTGATGCCACTCTCAGGGAGGAAAGTGTTTCACTGAGATCACAGTTGAGGGCACACTCGGATTAAAAGTAAGAACTGACACAAATCTGTCCCTTGAGTCGAATTTGACCCTTTTGAGGTTTTCTAATAAAAAATCTGAACGCAGTAAGGACTGTTTAATCACATCAGAGGAGTGCTGGGAGCCCTGGAAGAAGGATTTCCTCAGGGCTGCCATTGCCATTGAATGAGCCTGAACTGCTTCACAGCATCAGGAAAAGTCCTCACAGCATTTAGCAACGGATTATAATGAAATCTATAAATATTTAATGTGTCTGGCAATTAACTCTGCCCTCTTCAAAGGGAAGGAAAAAAAAGAGAAATAAAACCCTTCACCAAACCATTTAGTAACATGGCAACTTCCTCCCCCAGCTATTTCGGGCGTGCCCATCCCAAAACCAATCCATGGACACAAATTTCAGTAATAAGCATTTTTCCTTCTCCTTTCTTAATGAGAGTGTTTTTCTCCAGGCTGTTGATGGTAAAGGAGCTCCCCAGATTACACTGAAGGCTCTGGGTTTGGAAGAAAGCCTGTACAGAAGCGTTTTGTTGGCACAGTGCTCCCAACGAAGCGAAGGAGAGTTTGGATTTCTACTTTTTATTTCTCAGAAATCACTTTGTGGGTAAGAACATCCCTCAGAGGAGCCTCTGATGATGAAGATCTCGCTGCAGAAAACACTGCAGTGTTCACCTATACCAGGGCACCATTAACCTCTATAAATACTTCATTCTCCTTGTTACTTGGAAAATAAACTAAAAAAAACCATGGCCAAACTCTCCAAGAATCCTCCTCTGTGACACCTACTGTAACAGTTCTTGACTTTACAGGTCAAGTAAGACTTTTCAGCACACATTCCTCCTCCTCACCCTCCTTAGCCTGAGAGCTCCCAGTCAGTGTAAATTTATGGTGTCCTAAATGCTGCTGTGCCTGTCATCCATCATTGCTAAAGTTCATCCTCTTGAGTGCTACCAGGTCTGTTTTATACAGAAAACAGACATGCAAGAGCAACAGAAAAAAAAAACCAAAAGAGTGAAAAACACATAAAAAGCTTCAATTTAATAAATAAATAGCTTTTTCGTTCTCTTTACAAAGGTGAACAAGTTGTGTCATTTTGGCTCCATCCTCATTTCACAAAATTCAGTCATCAACACATACTGGGAGTCCCTGCAATGACAACTGTAATTACAACTGTAATTAATTTGCCAACATGAGGTTGGACACTTGTCTGCTTATTGCATCATTTATCACTTAGATTCAGCCTTTAGCTGGGAGCTCTGCAGGCTGATATTGCCACGGAGGAAATAAAAAATTGGAAAGATCTTATGCTCTATTCATAAAAGGTATTCCAGAGCAACGTTTGTCAGGATTACAGCAGGCATCCAGGAAAATTGCTTGCATGGATGGCAGCAGAGTAAGAGCATTATTCCTCATTTGCAAGTAAAGTAATTTTTTAAAAGAAGAAGAAAAGAAACTGCTCTTCCTCTATAATACCAATCTACAGATTAACAGAGGCTTTTTCTAGCACTGCCAGCTAAGCCTTTGTAAGGCTGCATCAAAAACAATTATTACAATTAATCCCAGGTACAAACGGAATTGCATAATATTAATCCTGCTGAAAGAAAAATCTGTTATGATAAACATGTAGAAAACTGATATGAGGAGCAAAGAAAACACCTTTGAAACCCAGTTCTGCTAACACTGGTCAAGTGCTGGGCCTGTAGGACCACATGAACATCACTGGTGGCAGCCAGGTGTCTGTCCTTCCCTCTGTGGTGGCCACTCTGGCAACAATCTGGACATCCACAGCTGACCAAGAAGCAGCTGGAAGTGGTTTTTTAGTTGGAGGTTAAACTAAATATAAAACCCTGGGAGAAAAATGCTTCCATGATTGACTGCTCTAGGTGCACAAGACAGAAAAACCTAAATGCAAAGCAAGTATTAATGAATTGGCTGCCAGAAATTACAACTTCAGGGGTCCTTAAAAAAATTCACTTCATCACAGAAAATGTGTCCTCACCATTACATGAATGGAAAAGGAAACAACGTGTGCCCTCCAGATGAACTTTCACATTTCAGAGACAAAAAATGGTTTCAGACAATACTTTTACAGTGTGCATAATCTAAGTTATTAGATGGCAACATAATGCAATTAGCATGACAAAGCTTAATACTAATATAAATCCTTCTGTTACAGCTTATATTGAGAATTTAATACTCAGGAAAAAATCTGTTCATTGTTCCTCACTGGGCCTTTGGTTTTTATAAAAATAAATTAATTGACGGATTTTAAGTTTGCACGAAAAGTTTCATCTGTTGAAATAAACCAAAGGTGTGCTGCATCAAGCATATACAGAATTTTGCTGCATTTTATTCCCTGTTCTGCACAGGGATCACAGGCTTTGCACAACAGAGCTAAAAGCATGGTGCAAAATGTACTGCAGTGCCTCTGATCCAGGACTGACATGAAGTGTCTCTGTTCAGAGAGGACAGGGAAATCCAGAAACTTCAGCAAGTGCAGAGGACAGAACACACAAAGGTGTAGGACTAAGCCTCATGTGACTGCTACATTTCCAGTCAGATTTAGGGCATCTCCATCAAATTCATGGAGGGGCTGTGCAAACAGAAAACAACACCTGGTACAAAGATTTTTTTTTTCCCTTAATTCTGATAAAATCAACATCTCAACCTCGTTCCTACATTTTGGACATTCCTGTTCGCTCAAGATCATACCTGAGTGTTTAAGCTGCTTAGATTTTTGTTAGAGCTCTCTCCATTGCCCTTTTCTGAGATTTATGGCCAGCTTTAATGCCTTGAAACAGTGGCAGGGACAAGGACAAAGCATTCTCTGCTCAAGCAGACTCACTCAGCCTTTGCAGGTGCCTTTGGAATCTGACACATTTTTGAAGCTAAAAGTGGTCTCTGATTTTGCACCTCCCACCCTTGGGATTAATTCCAGACAAATAATGTGGGACATGAGCTATGGAAAGGCAAACCTCAGTTCAGCCATGAGGCACAAATAATCCATTCCACAAACAGGGATTCTGCCCAAAAATGAGGATTATTCTGGCTGTGCTGCAGGGCTGGAGCTGCTCAACCATTTTCTGCAATAAGTCACTGAGGAAGGAAAGGCCACACTCTGGAGATCCTCTGACTCCAGGAAGTTATCTGAGAATTTGTAACAGCTCTTCATCACAAGGAAATAGATTTATCTGGTACCAGAAATACCAACAAAACCCACACTAATTCAGCATTTCTGCTGTCACCCAGAGCAGCAGCAACCCCCATCCCAGTGTGCATTTGGGGCGAGGCAAGAGTCTGACCCACCTTGATGTGGATTTATTCTGACATGCAGTCAAAGCCAAATCAAACCAATTCCCAGGACAGACAGACTTTTTCTGCACCTATGTCAGTAATTATTGCTGTGCCTTAAGGTTCTCCCCCAGCATTGCAACAGGCTTTGACTTCACATTAAACAACCTGCCCTGGGTTACTGTGAGCAAGGTGACAAAAGTCTAAACCACCAGAGATCCCATAGCTGATCGTGACTAACTGCATGTGGCACAGAAATGTATAAAAATGCATTATTTAAGAAAAAAAAAAAACTGTAGCCCAGAAATAAGATCAGTTCAAGGTGAAATAAAATAAGTATCAGTTAGAAAAGTCAAATTAAATTTGCAGTGAAATTAAACATGGTTACAACATAAAAAAAGGTAATGATAGTGTTAAGTATTTAGAAAATCATATTATCTTCCCTAAACTAAACATGGTTTTAAAAGTAGTTAAAATAAATGTGTCTCTATGAACCACTGTTACTTTTAGTCTCAAATTCAGCACTTTTCTTTAAATTCATTCACTGCCTTCTCCCCTTGCCCACAGTTTCTGCCACTACCTTTGTGCCTGGCTCATCAATCACAGGATCAGAGACTGGCACCTCTCTCCTTCCATTCATCACTTCCCCATTTGCCTTCAGCACTCAGCATCATTAATTTATCAAGTCTCATTCCGTTCAACTCCCACAGCTACTTTAGTGTGACAGAGCACGATCTTGTGCTATTATTTTTATTTTTTTTTTTACATATTTCCTGTCAGGCAAAACGAATGAGGCTACTCTGCAGCAGGAACACAACATCAAGAGAAAAGCTGTTATCAGAGCTTAATAGAAGTTTAGGTACACGAAGTATGAACACAGCTCTATGCTTTATTACTATTATTATTGTTATTAATGTTGTTAATGGGGTAGTACCTAAAAGAACCATGGAATTTTCCCTATACAGGCAGGCACATTCTCATCTCTGTATAATATGAACTATCTGTAAAGCTCTATTAAAGCATTTAGACATGCTTTATTACCACAGAAACAATATTTTTTTCAAGAAGTTCTTCAGAAAAAAAAGAGTAAATTTTGAGCCTGTCAACCAGCAAAATAAATTGTCCAGCAGAAAACAGCATCAGTCAGTTCAGCACAATCCAGTTAGCTTATTAGTCAATGCCAGGCACAGTGGAAATCTTCCCTACAGAGAGATCTGGGCAGCCTCAAAGGACACAGCAAACCTGCTCTTTGACATGCCATGTCAGATTCCCAGAACACAAACAGTACCAGCATAGCCAGGGGCTTTTTTTTTTTTAAGATTTCACAGTTAACCACTGTTCTAGACACTCAAAAATAAAATTTTTCAATTTTATTTTTAAAAAATGCAAAATAAAGGTCTCTCGCCTTCTTTTTTCAATCAGTAACAAAATAATTCCATTTAGAAGGCACTGAACTTTTTTCCCAGAGATTTACATTATGCAACTGACAGTCCTCTACCAGCAAACCAGTCCATACCTATGTCTCAAGAGAAAGAATTACAACAGGTTTGATCAAATATGACATTTATTTGTGCAACAACCACCACTAAGCCACTTATTTCACAGACAAATACAGATGCCATGAGTCAGATTTTCTCTTCCTTATTATTTTTTGTATGACACTGCATTATAGATAAGAAAGAAAAAACACCTGAAGTCTCACCCTGCAAAAAGAACAACTCCCAAGTGTTCCATAAATAAAACTCATGCAGTTCTCGTGATGGAGAGATATTAATTTGAAATCCCACATCTGTGCACTGTTTTTTTCCCTGTTATATATGACATGGTTCCATTACTGCACTTCATCTCCAGCAGTGCTTTGGCTGGGCCCCACTGTCTGCTTGTGATCCATGGGTGGTGAGAGAGGTTAATAAAATACAGATTTAAAACTGCACAAGTGACTTTATCTGAGCACTTGGCTGATCATTTTTCCTCTAACTACCAGCTCTTCTGTCAATACATTCACCACTCATGTCTGACTTCTGCTCCAGATGCAGCTCAACCTTCTGAGTGAACAATTTCATTTCTTTAGTCTGGCTTTAGCAGGTTTCAGCCCCAACACTCACTATCAGCACAGATATGCTCAAGTGTCTCTTAAAATATGCAACCTTGTGGGGCTTCATTTTTTAATATGCCATAATTTAGAGGCTTCAGTTTTGAAAACAGCCAAGCTTTAATTTTACAGAAGCAAACCACTTCTTGTAAAAGCATTGGCTCCCAATAAATACACAGAATATAATTAACATAACACAATTAAACGGTTTCTTTTCTGCCTGCCCAAAGACTGTACTAAGCAAGTGTATTAAACCCAACAGAAAAATGTTCTCCTGTCTAATCAGACACAGTGAACCAGGTAAATACCTTTTAAAATCAAAGCTTTCTCTGTTAAATAAAGAAATGTTGAATTCATGGACTGAAATAAAGCCCAAAATATGAATGCTGAATGGTTGTGAACATAAGATTATATGTTTAAAACCTCCTCTGCAGAGAACTGTCTTTACATAAACTGCAGGTTAACAAATGAACAATGACAAAAGCTGTGGATGAAAAACACTACAGGAAAGTATTAATTAGTCTGGTGGTAATGAAAAAGAAACAAAAATCCTTAAACTTAAAGCTTCCTATAATTATATGTATGTAATACGTGTAAGCACACGTATTTGTGCTCACATATTACCAGTTTACTTATCATGCCCACAGCATCATGAAATGGAGAGTTTAGAGTAAGTAGTCAATCCAATAAAATGGTGATTTATTTTGGAAATATTGATTTGAAACCCCTCCTTTCAGGAAGGGACATATCTGTATGGACTCACAGAATGTGACAGGATTGTTTGGGGGGAAAAATATGGCAAAGGAACAAGGAGCAGAAATGAGAGACAGTAAAACTGAAGCAGAAATTTGGAGATGTCACAGTAAGTGGTATGGGCAGAGCAGGCTCTCTTTGCACCATCCTATAGGGATTGGATTACTTCTAGAAATATATAAATACATAAATATATATATATATCTCTCCTTTCCAAACCATTCCATGTTTCTATGACATATCTGAGGATGCTGGATCAGATTGGAGCAATGATTATCTATCCCAAGCACTCAAAAGAAATTTTAAAAGCCACCATCACACCCTTGATCTCTGAAAATGATGTTTTAACCAGTGGAAAAAGAAATTTTTCAGTGAATGAATGGGTGCCACACGACTCTGAAATCAGTATGCTGACAAGGAGATACTCCCATTTTTGGGGACTTATGATTCCTGAAGCAGACATCTGCTTCCAGATCCCTGGGGTTTTGAATTATTTTTAAACTCTGAACAAAGAACACTTAGTACCACATACTTCCAGTTTCACAGCTGGGTTATTTTAAGGAGACAAAAAACTTATTGGAATATACTTTTAAAAATTTTGTAATATTTTATCTCGAAGTTATTAATCTGTCCCATGAGAACTCAGGACCTCCCAGAACACTCATTTTAAATATCTGGTACCTTTCAAAGATACAATCTTCTCACATGGCCTTGAAATAAATGCCTGAAATATCTCATTGCAATAACCCAAATGGAGCCCTTGTTAAGGAAGGGATTTGGTTTCTTCTAGATTAGAGAATCACAGAATGTTCTGAGGTGGAAGGACCCACAAGGATCCTCGAGTCCCACCCTAAAGGGACTGGCCAGAACAGGGATCAAACATAACCTTGGTGTTCCTGGCTCCAACCAACTGAGATAATGTCAGAGACCAGAAACCTTATTCTCCAAATCTCCAACTGGAAAATGTTATTCCCATAAACATTTCCTGAGGCTGAGAAGCAAAGACCTTTTATTTTCACAGTGCTCTGTGAAGGCAAAGAGAGCTCTGCAGAACAGGGGGTGCAGATCCAAGCTGAGTCAGGAGAGTGGGAATTCTCTCCAGGTCGCTGTGTGATCCAGGCAGGACTCATTTCCTCTGTGTCTAATTACCAGTTTGTAAATACCTGTGTGTAAGTAAAGGTCCCTCTATTGCAGGGCTGTGCTGGCTGGGCAGTTTGGGGTGAATTACCAGTGTGTAAAATATCTGTGTGTAAAGGTCCTTCTATTGCAGGGCTGTGCTGGCTGGGCAGTTTGGGGTGAGTTACCAGTTTGTAAAATACCTGTGTGTAAAGGTCCCTTTAGTGCAGGGCTGTGCTGGCTGGGCAGTTTGGGGTGTCTGGCTGAGCCCCCCAGGCTGGGGCTGCAGCAATCTCAGCCCAAACCCAAACACAACTCCTGACTCGAGGACAAAGCAGCAGATGAAATCATTGTGTCTGACATGGTTTAAGAGGAAAAGTCCAGCCTGGAGGATGCACTGAGTTTCCTGACATGACACAGGCATTTTTCCTCCCAAAAATCAGCCCCAAAACTAGAAATAAGAGACAGCAGCAGGAAACCCAGCAAAGCCACAACAAAACCTGGGCTAATATTGAAAGCCTGCTTTTGCATTTGCTAATGATTCATTACTGACTTGATGATTGTTTCAAAGTTCTTAATGAATTCAAACTCAATTTACTCACAGTAACAGGGAGCTTTAGCAAATTTACATCTTACATATTTACAATGGAATTAAACTTCCCTCTTTATTGCAAGATGACAAATTCTGTAGCTGTCTCCAACTTCAAATTGCTTAACAGATGCTCAGTCAGACTTCACTGAATCACCCAAATACCCAGCAAAGATTATTGCTTGTCTTCTCAGCAGTTCTGTACCACAAAGTATTTTTTCTTTCTTTTTTTTTTTTTTTCAGAATAATTCAATTTCTTTAAAAAGATAATTAAAATGAGTTTTAAAGAAAATTATGGAATATTATCACACAGTCTCAGCATCTCAGGATATGATCACAGAGCATATTCTGGAAGCAGCAAGTTTATGCAAAGTCAGGGCAGTGAATACCCCAAAGGAAAACCCAACTCAGTAAAGCAGCACAAGGCACAAACAGCTTTAGTCTCAACCATGCTATTAAAGAAATGTTTGCTAAAGACTGACAGTTCTTTAAGTTTGATGAAGAGTTATTTACAACTAATTAATCTGAAGAATAAAAATTTTACTCTCTCTGTTCCATTTTTAACTCGCTCTCCTGGATGAACTATGAGTAACAGAAGTCTCAGAATCTCAGGAAATTCATTCCTGTTGACAAGACCTGAGCAGGTTGCTGCGTTCACCAGTTCTCACTCCTCCAAAGAGAGCTGCAAGGGAGCTCTGAAGGCCATTAAGAGAAAATGTAAATGATTTACCAAATAAAATGATTTTATCATCTGAGGGAAAGGTGGTCAACTGCTCAAAACCTCTGCCAGCCACTTTGGCAGCATCTTCTGCAGGGATGATTCCCAGTAAGAAATGAAACACCATCTGCATGGCCAGAGAAGGGGAAGTGGGGGGTTCGTATTGAAGAGGAGTTCCTGATCAGTCCTTCAGGATGTGGGCAGAGTCAGGGCTCAATGGAGAAACAAACAGAAATTATTGTGTTAAAAACTGCATTAAACAGAGCAAACAAACACCGAAATGAACTAGAAGTATCAACATCCACTAAAGTGAAATCTCTTTAATCACAACAGAAGAATCAAAAATCGTATTTCATTTTACACAGAGAAGAAAAGAACTATTACATCTGACCACCACAGACAGGGAAGGCAGGTCATAACTTTAAAAGTCATCAGAGGTCCCCACACTTTACTGGTTTTATCTTCTGCTGTTTATCAAGAGGACATGCTCAGAAATCACTTGGGTGGGAAAAAAACTTAGGACACCACCTAAAGCACAGATGTACTGGAATAATTCAACACTATTGATTATCATTAGAAAAGTTACCAAGGAAATACTTAACTATGTCAGGATTTTCATATCTTCCCATTTTAAGCCCAGTGTAGAGCATTTGTGAAGTCCAGATAACTATGGAACATTTCTGTTGGCCAAGTAAAATATTCTGTCTGTACTAAGAGCAGCTTTGTTACTGTTTGTGGAGAACTGGTCCTTTCACCCTCACCTGCCCCAGAGCTCTGAAAACAAACAAACCAACCAGAAAAGCCCCACAGCAAAGACCTAGAAGAGAATAAAAGCTGAGGAGAAATGCTCATAAAGGAGGGTGTCAAAGACTGCTTGGACTGACTGTACTGCTCCCTTCCACCTGATGTTCCTCCACAGGGGTTTTACTCTTTTCTGTGGTTTTAAAATGGAAAGATGAGCTTTTTTTTTTTTTCATTTTCATGTAGACTGGCACTTTTTTCCCCAGCTTTTATCAAGCAGACAGCAAGTATTGTCTCAGGAGTTAACAAGTTATCTTGAAGGGACTCTGCAGACTAATAAAATGCTTTGAAGAGTATTAAGGAGGTCAATCTGTCCAATTTGTTTTAATTGAACTAGACACAGATGGTATATGGTTTAGTTTAATTAGGCTGTAGATAAAGAACATTTCAACTTGCCAGTGAAGGATAAATCACTAAATAGAAGCACATACTTGAAAATATGTAAGGCTAAAACCTTTGCTGCATAACTGAGAAATTGGGGCCATTTCTATGAAAGCATCAAAAGATTAGTCCCATTAGAAAGAATAAGGAAAAACTTCACAAGGCCCTACATAAATGATGAGTAAATTGAGAAAATTGAAAAATACATTCTGAGAAACATTTATTTACTACAAAAGTAATGCTGGTTCTTTCATTACAGGGACATAATACAATAAGACACAGTAATCTATCATAGACTATAGTTACAATTAAATAGATTATTCTACCCATCCATTAAGGAGATCTAATTATGGAATATCATTAGCAAGGACATAATTCTTTTTTTCCTTTGTTTTTTTGATTACTACCTATTTGTTTTCTCCCTTTATTGACAGACTTCACTTCTAAATTATCATCTTTTAAGTCAGAATAACATTAACAGCCTTTTAAAAACTAGCTATACTCAAATAGTTTTGCACAAGGCTGGGAAGACTGGAGAAATCCAGTTAAAACTGTTTTCCCTAGTCTGCTTTTTGAAGTTATTATTCCAGGAAGCTTTTTGAATCAACAGCTCCCTGCCACTGGCCTTATTTACAACTCCACTTCTTTTTAATCACAATGAATAAAACATATATAAAAGCTGCAAAGCTTATAAAAAATAAAAAAAGAGGGGGTGACAGCAGAGCTCAGTATTTTAGGCAAAACAGATGGGGATTATGAGCACATTTATAACTGCAAATAAACTGCAGCAAGTGCCCAGCTGATGGTGCTGACTGCAGGAACAGACATCCCAGTTCTTCACTTGCAGAAGAAATTCCTCCTTGCTGTGGTTATTTGAGTCTCCTAAATCCCAAGGACTGCAGGAGGACACCCTAAACCCATGGCAGCATCTCAAATTCCATTTCCTACTAAATGAACTATAAATTTTTTATCTGGCTTTATAGGCATCACTCCCTATCATTTCTCCAGCAGTTGGTGCCATCACCACCGAAGCCAGAGCTCTTCCTGCCTGGGATTTTGTAGGAAATGCACTGAACACTTCTGTATAATCAACGTTTTCCTGAGGGCTCTGAATGGAATAGATGCAGCTCATTTTATCTGGCATCCTTTTAGTTTTTCTTGCAGTTGTAAATCTCACATGCTCTTTATTTCTGCATTAAAGAAACAGTTTAAATACCAAGTTTGTAAATCAAGCACAGTTCATTAAGTACCAAAGACTCCCACTGACTCAGATGCAAATTTTGTACTAATGTTAGAAATGCCTGGAAACTCACTGCTTCCCAGGCCTTTCCCTGAATTTCTCTTCACTCTCCAGACTTCCAAAGCAGTACCTTGCATTCAGAACATTCTGCAAAACTCAGCTGCTGGCCCGTGCAATCCAGAGCAGCTCACATTTTTACTGAGCTTTCCCTTGACAAACAAGTGATTTCTTAAAACTGGAATGCTGAGCCACATAACTTTCAGTACTGCCAGTTTTTTCCACTCAGGTATTTGTGGAACTGCAATGTTTTTAAAATAAGTATATGCCATAAATACTTTTAGATATATGGTGATGTTTATGCACAAGTAGACCAACAACTGCATAACAAAAATCCAGTGCAAATAGCGAATATCTTGTATTTTAAACAGCACAGAACACCCTCAAAAACTCCCACATCAGGTGTTGATGATTTATTAACCTAATTTTCAAAAGCACCAAGAGCCTCCTTGCAGCTCCTGTTGGCTCTGCTGGGGAACACAAACACTAATGAGCATGGAAAATGAACAATATCTGTGTGCACATGCCTGCATGTGTGCATGGATGAGAAATTCCACATCCCCTTTAGAGTAGGGCACATTTTGCCAAAAGGCCTTAATTAAAAAAAATAAATCTCATATTCCAGATACCTTCATGCATGACATTCTCAGAAGGCAAAAATATCTGCTACTTATGAAGGAGGGACTTGATTTTTAATGTAATACTTTTGAACCCCAACTTCAGGAAACGTTTAATTTTTGGAAGGCTGTATTGATTAAGATGCATTGATCTTTTATTGCAGTGAGTAATAACCCAAATTCTTGGAGTGTATCCCGAGAGTATTGGCAAAACAAGCAGCAATGAACCTGAGGGAGGGGATGCTGTGACAGGAGCAGAGCAACAGGAAAATGAAACGCAGTGCAAGGACAGCTGAAGTGAGAGAAAATAAAATGCTGCTTTTTTCCTCATTTATTTTAGAACTACTTGAAAATAAACTTTTATTAGAGGAGCCATTTCTGGACTGTTATGTCACTGAAGTGACTTGATTTAGATACAGAACTCCTGGTGAGGAGCCTGGAGGAGTTGGGGTCTGTGCTGGTGCTGTCTCCTCGTTTGACCCTGGGGCTCTGCTGCTGCCAAACACAAAGCTCTGGGAACCACTTTGATTTGATTTGAGCTCCTAAGATCAGTAAACAGCTGCACCTCCTCACAGAAGAGCAAAGGATTAGTCTGGAATGGGAGAAGAGAACATTTTCTACCCCTCTCTTCTATAATGCGCTTCCAGCAATTTAAAAAAAAAAGAAAAAAAAAAAGTGTTTCTATTTCTCTTAATTTTACCTCTGCGTGGGCAGGTTTCTAAATAAAACATGTTAAATATAAACTCATTTGTGTTTGACCAAAGTATTTCATATTATTTATGGAGAGTCCCCTTTGTGCAGGAATATTGAACAAAGTCTGTTGATT
>VZTT01068996.1:0-44584 GCA_013400855.1 Buphagus erythrorhynchus
GAGGAATATGTTCTGGAATAAGGCTGATTCTCAGTGAGTTGTTAAAGACACAAGGTTACTCAGCTTGGTGCCACTAGAAGGTAAGAAGAAATTATGTCACCCCTCCAGCAATCCTGGTACTTTCTACCCTCTGGGCAGGGAACTGACACTCCCAGTCTTCCCTTGCAGTCTTCATTACCAAAGCAAAATCCTGGGATCCTCTCCCTGATGGCTGCAGGAACCAGCTCAGAGCCAGCCCTAAATAATCTCTCCCACAATTAGCTCCTGACATTTGCCTGGGTGGTTACCTATGGAGAAACCTGTAACAGGAGGGACAGTCCCAAGGCACGGATGTCACAGGAAAGTGCTGATGGGAGGGAGCAGCATTGGTAATCCTCAGAGGGAAACAGAAATGGAAAGAAGAATAGATATCCCAGCATGCTCACTGTCATCACCTCTGCTTGCAGGCTTCCATGCCTCCTTTCAAGTGTTCTAGGAAAAGCTGTTCTGCTTAAACTAGAGCACAGAAGTTGTGGGTTTCAGTCATATACTCCCCTCCATGCTCCTTTTGTCTCTGAAGGAACAGTGCTGCTCATTGCCCTGGAGGGAAGCAACTTTTGTCACTGGGCAAGAGAGAGGAAAAACTGCCCCTCCTTTACCTGTGATTTTCAAGAAGATAACAAGAAGAAAATCCCCAGGCAGAGAGCAGAGCACACATGCAGAGTTAGGGGTTGAATTTCAGGACAACACAACTCTGCTCACAACACTGAAATCCCTGTCAAGTACTTTCTTGTTGGTAATTATAGGCCTGCGGGACAACAAGGAATAACTAATCTTTTTTAGTAACAAGGATTAAATCCTCTTTCACAGCCACACACACTTTGACTAAGCAGAATCCCTTTCTTGGCAATGAGAGAAATTACTGGTGGTGAGTCAAATTGCCCTCTTCCAAGCAACTAGATTTTAGTATAAGCAAATGATGTTTTACACATTTAATGACTATATTTATTATCTAATTAAAGCATTTTTCTAATTTCTAAAAAGAAATAAAATAGTTCTTTGACTGTTCATTAGTTCTTAGAATCATCACAAAATCCTTTCTGAGAAGTACCAAGCACTGTCTGAGTAGTGCAGCTTAACAGCTTTTGCAAAACCACTCAATGTGGGTGCTAATTATAACACAAAATGGTAAATGGAAAATAGAATAGAGGCGAACCAGCTTAGCAAGGCTAGACGGTTGTTTAATGAGATCCAATCTTGCTATCTGATTGTCTTGACAAAGAAAATGTGGGGTCAGTTCTGTGTTACACAGGAAATCCTTAAGACACTAGAAAAAAACAAAACAGGACTGAACAGACAAAGCAGGGGAAGAACTCTGAAGTGGGCAAAGACACTGATCTAGGGGAGGTGCTGGATCCTGCCATAAGACATGAAGAATGGGCTGGAAATAGCTGTGCTTGAAACAAACAGGTAGAATGAAATATTGTACAGGAGGTATCTGATAACCTTCAAGCCTGGGGTAACAGAAAACAGATAAAAATCAAAGTTTCAAAGTACAAAATGGGAGTAAGAGATCAGTAGCGAAAAAATCCAATATACTCTGGGACCTTGTTGAATAAAATAGCAGGAGAGGAGAGAATTGCAGGTATATCTGTAGATCATAGCTCATTTAAGTGCCACTGCTATGATTTGATAGTGGAAGAAGACCAATACAATCCTCTGATGGACCACAAGTGTTTCTTAGAGAGCTGACATTTATGCCATGGTACAAAGCATCACTTAGTCTTTACTGGAGTGGTAAAGCATCATCCTTGTCCAACAGGAATTTATTCAACCTTGAACAGGTGCTATAACAACAACACATGGGAATCAATGGGATGAAAAAGCAGAATGTCAGGAGAGGGCAAAGGAGGTTTGTTTGGATGCAAGGAGAGGTTCAGAGGGGAAGCAGTTGTACAACATGTGAAAGAAGAAAAAGAACTGTTGAAATAAAAGGGAAACTTTTGTGCAAGTAAGCTGAGGCCTAAGTGATTCATGGCTCTGTTGTGGTTGGAAATTAAGAAGCAGTGCTGCAGGATGAGTGACCAGAGCAGCTCACACTTGTCCCAGCCTGGCTGTGATGTTTCCTCTCCCTCTCTCTGCAGCCTGGGCAGGTGGCACGAGCTGTTCAGAGCACAGCCAGAGCTGCTGCCTGCAAGTCCTGGTTTGGATTTCTGACGCTGGCATTTCTGAAACAGGGCCTCCACATCCTTCAGGAGCACAGAGGAGAACAAGAAAGCAAACTTTGAGATGAATGCCCCCCAAAATAAAGATAGGTTAAATGAGTGTTTGTGGTAGGAGTCCTTCTTAGGAGCCAAATCTCTCTAGAAAGGCCAGCCAGAGGAACAAACCCCCGAGGAGCAAACCCCAGAGAAACCTGGCAGGCAGTGATGCTTGCAGGGGCCTGATGAGACTGCCCCATGGACTCAGCCCATCAGGCTGGCCCAGCACACTGCTGTGTTTGTGTGTGCTTTTGGGTTGATAACAGGTTGGGGTTGCATTCTCTGTTTAGGGAATTTAATAAGCGTTCTCTCGGACATAAAGCATTTGTCATCCTTTCATTGTAACAACTGTGCCAGTTTAAAAGAGCTGGGGAAAGACACCAAGTGAGTTTTAGCATTTACTGAACAAAGAGAGATGTTGAACAGAAAGGCAGACTAACTCCACGGTGAGCTTATCACTCTGTTTTTGTTGCCTGTGGCAGTGGCTGGCTGCTGGGGTGATACCAACAGGTATATTTTCACTTACCTTATGGACAGCATTTTCAACCACAGGATATTTTCACTTGCCTCATGGGCAGCATTTCTGGGACAAGAAAGCTATGGGATATAGCTGATTGCATCTGAAAGTATACAGTTAAAATGCTGAGGGTGTGAGTTGGTTGTGGAGCATCTGACAAGAGTTTCTGCCAGGCAGAGGGAGCCATTTATAGTGATTTTTTTACAACAGTGATGCCTTCTGCCATTGGAACGTCCTCAAAAAAAAAGAGAGGGGGGAAGTGCTAAGTCCATTGTCAGGGTATTATCAAGAACCTTTCCTACTTTTCTCTCTGAATGGCAAAACTTGCTGCTTCTCATTTATTTCACAGCAGGATTCCTCCCTGTGATGTGTGTGTAAATTGCCCTTGGAAGCATTAGGAAAAGGAATGTTTTGGGCTTGAGATCCTGTTTCTTCAGGGGTGATGGCTTTTACAATGAACTGTAGCACTGGAAATGTTACTACAGCCTGTAGGTTTACAGGGTTTGTCTGCAGAAATTTATCCTAGCTCTTGAAGAACCAAAAAAACCCTGTTCCTAGATCTGCAAATCTCCACAGAAGCCCCAAGGCTTGTGTGAGCAGCACCGAGGCTGCCATCAACCACCACCATTCATCCCCAGAGCTCCCCTGCTCCAGCATCAAGTCCCAGTGACAAGGAAACAAAGGCACAAGATCAAGTGCCCAGCAGTTTCTTGCCAGAGGATCTTTTCCAAGTACCAAAACTCAAACAGCTGTCTTCTTCACAGTGGTGGTGGAAAGCAATAAAGTAACCCATTTATTAAATGGTAACTGCTTAGGGGACAGTGGAGGGATGTATAAACTGCATTCAGTTCATATATAAGGGCTTGTATTGTAGATAAAGTGCTTGAGGGAAGGAACACACTCATTCTCTTTATGGTTTCGCAGCCTGTGATTTTACCATAATGCTGTAACATAAAGCTCAGAAAACATTCACCACTACATTTTCAATAATGTTATCACTATGTACTGGTTAATTCAGGCTCTTCATGGAAAAATGGTGTCTCCTGATCCTGTTGTGAGGCAGTGGGAGGATCAGGAGCAGAACACAGAAATCCTGGCTCCCTGTGCTACAAACCCTCCCATGAAAACACCACTGGTGACCAGGTGGCACAGTCACTGCCCCACAGGTTGATATTTGTACTGAGCTGACTCTGACCTTTCTTTTTAGAAAGATGCTAAGAGGAATTAAGAAATAAGAATTAGAATTAATGTAAGAGGAACTCATGTTCTTAACAGCTATTACTTTTTCTTTCGGTCTTCAGTGCAAGGAGTTCACCTTCCACACCGGCTACGAGGTGCTCGTACAGCGGCTGCTGGAGGGGAAGAAGATGTGTAAAGATGTGGAGGATTTGCTCAAGCAGAGGTATGAAAATCAGGGTGAAAAAAGTGTGAACAGCCCCCTTTTTTGTCTCATTTGGTGTCTGGAAGGGACTAGCAGGCTGTTTCTCTGTTTGGTACTGTCATGAGCTTATAGAAAAGCCTGAGTGATTTGAATCCCAGCCTTGTGATGTGAAGGTAGATAAATAGAAATCTCAGAGACTTGAGAAGGGAAGAGAAGATTGAAAGAGTCAGAAACCCAGAGCTCCACTAAAATACCTCATTATGGGTCCAGAATCACAAAGTAGCACCTACATCCACAAGTAGCATTTCTAAGTTTCCCCTTTTGCAGGGCAAAAATGACTTGCACATTTTTTTCTCTTTGAACACACTGTTGCTGCAGGCACTGTTTCAGCTTCCTGCCAGTACCAAAAATGAGACATTTTTCAAATACAAAGCTACATAAAATGCTACCTAAAGCCTTACCCAGATGTCCAAACCAGCTCCTCTTGTTCACCAACCTTAGCAGGCTTTGAGTAACGATGTTGTAGTTTATGTTCCTGATTATGTGCTTCTTGGTGCTTCTCAACAGCGGCTATGGACAGCTGACAATTTTGTGGATGAGAAAATATGTATCACACTGCTGCTCTGGCTCCTTTGCCATTCATTTTTGTAGTTGTGACTTTGAAAACAGCTCTGAAATTTGGTTCTGTTTTGAAGGGGCTTCAGCAGTTTCAGAATGTAGCATGAAGCACATGCTTGCTCAGGCTTGACATGTAGGAAAGATCACACAAATATGGATTATATATCCAGCAGGCAATCCCAGAGCAGCTCATCTCAGCACTGTCACCTTGTGAATATTGGTCTGTTTTCCTGTTTTTTCTTCCCATACTGTCCCCATCTAGTTTTTTAGGTTTAGGGTGGTTTTCTGAAGGCTGATTTTAAAGCCCTGGGACTTTGAAGGGGGTGTGAGCTGTCAGACTCTAAGGTGGCTGTTTCACAGTGTGTGATGTCTCCCATCAAAACCTGCAGCTATTTAAGTTGCTTTTCTCGACCACCAGTGGAAGCCTGTTATATTGGCACACATCACACAGTCCTGAAGTCACATCTGCCTGATGGCAGCTTAGCTGCAATTGTTTAAAATAGCTCCTTTGTGCCTCAGAACTCACAGAGCTCAGAGCTGCACTGCAGGCCTCAGGCGGTGCAATTCTGCATCGGATGCTGCACACACGCCTGTGCTCCTTACAAAACATTGCAGAGCCTTCTGAAAGTTGCAGGATGAGGTTTTTCCTGGTTTATAGTGGAGGCACAAAGTTCTTTCTGTAAAGAAGAAAAAATACATGTACAGTCATTTTGCAAATGTTTCCATGAGGTTTTTACACCCCCAGGACATTGCAGAGTGTGCACGTGTGTGTGCCTGTGTGTGTACGTGCCTGTTGGAGGGGAGGAAAAGGAGATGAGAAGTGGGCACTGAGTCAAAGATGTGGTTTCCAGTTTATTGCTGGTAGATGGTTGTTTCAGCTCGCCCTTACATCATTCACAGGAATTACCCAGCAGAAGATCAAAGGATGAGATGAATCTCTCTTCCTAGATGCTGCCCATACCATGTGGCTCACATTGGAATTTCAACAAGGACTCCTGCAGTCCTGAAACCAGCTGCCCTGGCCCTGGCCAGACTAACACTCCATCAGTTTTCCAACCACAAATCCCCCTAACTGGCCCAGAGAAGGGCCTAAGAGGTTTGGGAGTGAGAAAGCAATTGTATTCCAGAACAAAGCCCAGGGTTAAAACACAAACTATGTTCCATCTCTGGATGGCTGCAGGGAAACTTAGAAGCTGTGTGCAGAGTACTGAAAAGTGGGAAAAGCAGCATGCAGATGTGAAGAGATGGTATCAGCCTCCTGTCAAATTCCTCTGACCCTGGGCTAGTCCAGTCCCATCCATGCTGAGGTTTCAGGAGCTGAAAGTGGATTAAAAGCTGGCCATGGTTTTTCCCATTATATACTTGTGGATTGAGTAAGCAAAGAGGGACTGCAGCACTGGAGTCATCCTCATTGCTGCACAGGCACTGGCTCTAAGCAAAGCCTCTGACACAGAAGTGTTTCTGGATACTGAAATCAAAGAAAATTAATCTGTTCTTCTTCTGCAGCATTATGTGTCTGGAGTGTGCTTCCATTTTGATGAAATGTCATTTATCTAACATGAGGAAGAAATGGTGTCTTTGCATGGCCTGTCACCATATTTTGCCCTGTTCCTCTAGCAGGAGTGCCAAAGCAGTGCTGTAGGAGTACCCCACTAAAACACAGCAGTTCTGAGTGCAGGAGGGCAGCACAAGCAGTGTTCCACACATGGCAGCCATGGACAGAGGCCAGGAACACTCTCTACTCCTGCTGCAGGGCCAGCACTGCTGCTCCAGCAGCCTGACTGATCTCCGTGGGCTGGGCAGAGTCCCGGGATGAGCCTGCCCCAGGTCCCAGGAGATGGGGGATTTGCACCACAGCACCTTTGCTACAGGGCCAGGTGCTCCCAGAGCCCGAGGGCAGCGAGAAGGGGGGGTAGGAGGTTCTCAGGGACCCACCCCAACAGCTACCCTGGGGGAAAAATGCAAGAGCAGTCCTCAAACTGCTGGAACTCAGCAAAGATATACAAAGCACCTCCTGGCCAAGTGGGAACACTGATGGGACTAAAACCCAGCAGGGTTGTAGGGCCTTGCACCCACATCAAATTCGTTTTTTGAACAAATAATACATTTTTATAACATGCCAAGTTTCAGGGCAAAACGGTTTGAAATGCGTTTTTGAGAACTGGACTTACCCTAACCAAAATCATCCCTCCCCCCAGGTGCTAGCACCAGGCTATCTGTTCATTATTTATTATTGATCATTCAATAGTTTTTAGCAACTACTCAAAGGCTGACAACTTGTTTCCACCCTGGTCTTGCAGGAGAAAGGAACTAACACATTTAGTACAAATACTTTTTTAAAAGAGAATAGAAGTTTTCTGCAGTGCTGGGGGAAAGGCAAACAGCAAAGGAATATTTGTATTTCTTTATTAACCATAGAAACAGAACTACTTTCCTGAGTCACCAGTTACAGTTCCCCATTAGGTGAGATGCCACAAATTGTCCCTCCACAAAGCTGCCCCAGCCTCACCACACAACCACCAGGGCTCCTTCCCCTTGGCTCCATGGCAGCTCTTCCAGCAGTGCCTCATCATTCTAATGGATAGAAATATTCCTGCTGCCCCTGGCTCCCACTTATTCTCAACATCTCTTGAATGGATCCTTTGGAACCTACTCTTCACTGCCCTCACAGCCAGTGTTTTATGGATGGAGTCAGTTGTCATTTTTAGGTTCCTTTTGCTGTGTTCTGAATACCTTCATCTCCTCTCTGGTCACCTCCTTCTTCCCTTGAATCCATGTTTTGGGAGCAGAGCTGCACTTAGCATTCCACAGTAATCAAAGCCATGAAGATGGGCTTAATTCCTATCCCATTTCTTCCAGAAATAAGTTACCCAAAATATTTCAGAGGTTAACTAACAGCACTAGGATTGAGGAGATGGAGAAATTTTAAAAGTTGCATTTCTGATGTTTTGCACCTCAGATACAATTGCAAGATTTGTGTAAATGTGATCCTGGTACCACTAAGAGAAATTGAGTAAGTTTTTCTTTTAACAGAGCACAAGCAGAAGAGAGATATGGGAAAGAGCTGGTTCAAATCGCCCGAAAAGCAGGAGGACAAACAGAAATCAAGTAAGGAATTCTTTTATTATTACTGCAAACAAAATGGTTTTGGAAGAAATATCACATTGCTGTGTTTTGCCTGTGGTTGGGGTCACAAGCGCTCACTTCAGTGCATTGCACAGCTCTTCACAATGTACAGGGCAAGTGGGGAAACACCACAGTCCTTCACAGTGTGATTCACAAAGTCTCTATTTGGAAACTGCCAGTAGGTCCTTTCCTGAGAATTTTTTTTATTTCAAGATTTATAATGTTTAATATTTGCTTCCAAAAGCAGACTAAGTGATGGGGAAAACAGAGAAAGGAAAAGATTGTGAAATGTTTAGGATGGTGGCTTGACAATTCTGGAAAGCTGGTGAACACTGAGAAACTGTGACAGAACAAATACAAAGACCCCAAAAATCAGCTTCTGCAGGAAAAGAAGCTTAGCTTAGGAATACAAAATGTAAATCTCTTTGAAGGGACCTAATTTGAAATAATTCAATGGAACTACTGAAATACACTAAGATGACATATATTTTTCTCTGTCTCCTCCATTACTATCTTAAATTATGTATAAATTGTGTTGGGAGGAGAAGATAGATGTTGGTATGGAATTTAACTTAATAAACACTGCTGATAAACTGCTGCTATTATTGATGGCAGCAGCTATAGTGAGACATTTTGTCATTATTGGAAGAAGTAATAATACAGTAATAAGGTGGCAGAGGGTGAAGATGTGGGGTCACAGAAGACAATCCTGAAAGAGAAGACCTCAATCTAAACACAAAGCAGCTCTATTGATCCCTGGGGCCTGCTCCGCTCCTCCATCCCATATCTCATTTCTTAATTGCAGTCTCCTTTTCACATTGATTTATCACTCCCAGTGCAAATGGTTTCTTGTCCATATTTTATGGGGAAGCCTGACCCCAAAGCCTTGCCCTACCCTGGCGGGCAGGTGCCAGCAACCCCGGAGCTGTGTCACCGCTGTGCCTTGGTGGTGGCACAGCCAGGCTGGCACAGACACTGCTGTGCTCACCCAGCTGCTGGCTCATGCCAGGAAAACGTGCAAGGCTTCCCCTGCCAGGACACCAGCTCTGCCTGACCCCTGAGCAGCACCCAGGGATCCCACAGCCATGGGAAATGGCTTCTGCCTTCCTGCTGCCTCAGTTCGCTGACCTAGTGGGTGAAAAGGAAGAAGAAATATTCTGAAATTAAAACATCAGATTAAGGATGGATGGGTTCTTCTCAACCCAAAGGCTAAGATCAGCATTCCAGGATTAAAGAAAGGCTTCACCTCAACTCCTTTACTGGCAATACAGGGCAGGCTGAGCAAATGTGTTCAGAACAAGCAGCTTTGGCTGCCCTTCAGTAACTTAGTGGACAATTCATGGGTCTACCTTTTCCTAAGAGATTATGAGAGCTTGATTTAGAAGCAGAGCCAAGTCTCAGTGTTGGGATATGGATCCAAGTTCTCCTCAAGTTGGAGGAAGTTTGGACTTGGGCCCAGCTCCACTTTGATCCAGCAATTTTGTAGCTTGGCGTGGAGGGAAGGCTGAATACAGGAACAAAGCTGTGCTGCAGAGCTGATTTACTGTGTTTCCATAACCCACACCTGGTCAGGGAGAGACCACCTCTGCACTGATGTTTTTATCAGAGCAAGTGTCTCACTGTGCCTGTTCTGAAGCAGAGAGGACACTTAGCTCTCTCTCATCCAGCATCCTCTGATTGTTTAAGGAACTACACTGACAGTGAAGGGTATTTGTCCAGGGCAAACAAAAAATCAGAGAAACTAAAGTTTGTCCAGGGTTGGAACAACACAAGAAAATGCAGTGTTTGGTTTTGATGCCTTAAAATTGTTGAATTTTCCGTGTCTCTGTGTTCTCCTCGGTGTGAAGTTTCTGTTTGTTTATATGACATTGACTGCTGGCAGCAGTTCTGCCCCCAAGGTCAGTCCTTCAGGGAGACTTGAGGGAGGGAATCCATGTACTCTCTATAATAAGAAAAGCTTGAAAGGACTATGCTGCAACTGTCCCAGTGCATTTTTCCAACTGTTTCCTCTTTATAGGACTCCCTATTATCATCTAGCATACTAGGTCCTAATAGAATTACAAGTACTTGACAGGCTGAACAGGGCTGTTCACATCTTCAAATGCAGCTTTGGGTAGCAGTATTTCTTAAAGTCTAATGTATTTGTACCTAAAACTTCCATCTGACAATCATCAGGAAAAAAAAGTAGCTTTCAGGGTTTTTTTTTTTTTGCAGAACATTTTGCAGACCTTCTTGTGCTGTGCTATGCATGGCAGAGGAGCAGGAATTACTAATTTTAAATCACTCAGTCATTTTCTTGCTAATGCAAAATTATTATCCTCTAGTCTTAAATTTAGCCACCTTTTAAATATCTCAGATACTAAGGCTTTCTGTCCTTTCTGGGAAATTATTTCACACTCCAGTAGTTCCCAATATCAGGAGGGTACCTGATACCCTTTCAAAAAATCAATAAAAATAACATAAAAAATGCATCCACAACAAACACCAAAAATCTTCCTGTATGAGAAAATTCCCAGAAGACCTTAAGAGAAACAACTGCAAGGCCAGGGTTGATATTTCAGCACATCAGGATAGGCACAAAACAAGGTACAGGGAATAAGCAGGGTGAATAAATACCAAGCACCAGAGCAGCCTGGAGAAAGTGATGGCACCGCACCAGGTGGTGGCCATTGCTGCAGAAAACAGCTCTCTCCCAAGGCTCCCCTGTATTTTAAAAGCTGTTATTTTTTAATCAAATAAAAGAACAATTTCAACATTTTTTCAGGCTTGCTCCTTCTCCCCCCAAATTCTGCTTCAGCTGGAGCAACTTGCTGAACTCAGCTAAATGTATAAATAGATTCTACTGCCCTTTTTTGTTCACTGAAGACACAGATGAAGGAATATGCTGCTGACTCAAAAGAAAGATTGCAGGGAAGGCTTACTGGAATGTAACAGCAACTCTGGGACGACTCTCTCTTGATTTGAGAAAACTCTAGGTGACAGCAGCCATCAGGATGCCATCCTGTATCCCTAGCTGCTCCCTAACATGGCTCCAGCTCCTCTGCTGGAGAGCTCTGTCCCAAGGCTGGCAGGGACAGCTCCAGGCCAGGCACACAGGGCACTTCAGGGACATCAGTGACTGGTGAAAGACTTGTGGTGTGTCCTCTGGATTCCCCAGGCCAGAAAGGTGAGAACCACTCTGACCTCAGGGCTGGCAGGGCTCAAGGTCTGAGTGCTGCTGCTGGGGGTGTGACAGCCAGGGCCTGGTGTTCTGTGCACAGCAGGGTGGGAATTGGCTGTGGGGAGCCCACAATGTGTCTGACAGCACCAAAACCAGCAAGGCAGACACACTGCACCTTTCCTTGTTCTTAAAAAAAGCCAAGATGGGCTTTCTAAAAGAAGCTGGTGCTGGATACCACTGACAGAGCAAGCAAACATGCCAGCTTCCAGCACAAGAAATAGAAGTTCCTTCTAAGTGCTAAGAGCCAAAGGATACCATCATTCCATGGTCCAGCTGCTTGTCCTTGCCAGAAGCACTGCAGCTGGTACAAATCCTTCCATAGGGAGGGGAGCTTCCTCTGCCCAACCCATGGCACAGCTCTCGCTCAGCAGCTGCTACAGGCCTTGGCAAGCCCATTGCAATGCACTGAAGGATGCTCACACTTCAATCTAAGACTGCAAGAAGGATCACACAGGCTCAGACTAACCCCTGCAACTTTATTATGTCCCCAACACTAGATCCCAAGGGCAGGGTAGAACAACAGGGCAAGCATATATATTTCTTCTAAATTCTAGCCATTGCAATCAGTAAGTTCACAGGATGCCACACGAGCAGCAGCTTTCTATGGAATAGCCTCCAGTGTTTTCTTCTTATTCTTATTTAAAACCCTGAAACATTTTAGCATCCACTGAGTCAATAGGTAAAGCAATGTATGCCTGTTATCCCACTTTTTAAACTAAAAAAATTAAATCTGCATCACCATTTCCTAGTCTCTACTCAGAAAAGAAATTATAAAAAGGTGATGACAAACCTACAGCCAAACCTACAGCCATGTTTTCTTGGCAAATGACAGCTTATACCCATGTCCAGCAGGGGAGAAAGAACTACAGGTTTTGAAGTTTAAACTGCAGTATTTGTACTCTCTGTGGTGCACACATGGGAGAGGATGTACAGAAACTGGAATTTTCAGCCAAGTTACAGACTGAGATCACAGTTGCAACTGTTTGCTGGGAGTGTGCACAGCAATGATGCCTCTCACACTGGAGATGATTCTCAGCAGAGCTTGTGCCTTTAAGAGGAAACACCTTTCTGTGCAAGGTGCCTGGGAATTTCCATGCAGTGGCTTTGGGCAACTCTTCAGCACAGCAACATGAGAACAGAATATGCTACAGAACCCAGTTCTCAGCTGCATGCTCAGCTTCAGCCAAACCAGGGCCTCTGGAAGCTCTGTTCTTCTGTAAAATAACTGATGTAAACACACACTAGCTGGTTAAATTCTGCCTAGGCTGACAACAGCTATTTTTGTCATTTGCTCTGCTTGTCTCTTCTCATGTATGTGATTTCCTACATTTTTCATCCCTTTTCCCCACTACCATCTCCTTAGGACCTCGGGAAAGGGTAGTTCCTTCAAGCCCATGTGTGCTCTGCTCTTCTCTGCAATGCCTGAAATAGAACATTTCAGTGAGTGTGAGGTGAGGGCATCTGAAATGAAATGCCAATTGCTGCTTCCTGTGGATAAAAATAGTGCATCTGTCACTTAATATACAGAATCCTCTGTATTATTCCACATAAAGCAGGCATTTTTGAACTGAAGCTAAAAGACAGTTTGGAAGGTCACATTCTTCCATGGTTGCTTATTCTCCACCCAAATGTTCTGAACCCACACAGAATTTATACACTAGTACTTTGAACTTTCAGGACTCTGAAAATGGACCTAGGCCTCTGCTCAGTCCCCATTAAATTCAATCTAGATAAGCTCTCTGGTGATGAGGACAGGCATTTCTGAGCAGTGCTGCTCTCTTTCTGAGAGATGTGAGGAACTTTAGTTTTATGTTAAAGGTACAAAATTTATTTTGACGGTTTTAACCTTTGATTTGGATGGCACAGCTCCTTCTGGAGCCACAAGGGATCTAATTTGTTGTCTATGGGCACAGATTGACAGGGAGGAGAAGGAACATGGAGATGTCTTCCTGTTTGTTCCCCTGCTCCAGTAAAGTCTGAGGTGATGTGTCTGTGCTCCCAGTGAGCAGCCCTGTGTGATGACACAGCCCCCTTCCCCTCAGTTCAGGGCTGCTGCCACTCCTGACTCATACCTGGAAATATCCAAGCAGCAGAACATGGATCTGAACACCCCACAGCACGACAGGAACCCTGCACACAGGTTGCTGCTTCTGTGAAAGTCACAAAATCCCAAAGCTGTCACTGAGCCCAGGCTGGTGCACAGTGCAGCCCCTGCAGCAGCAAATCTGACAACTCATGTGGCTCCACATCACAGCCCAGCTGGGACCTGGACACAAACCCTTCCACTAGGGCTGCACTGAGGGCTGCTGCCTTTCTGTTTGTAGCTCCTCTGAGAACAAGAAAACATCCTGGCAAAATTCATTCTTCAATGTTTTAGCCACATGCCCACTAAAGAAGGTCAGGCACTGCTGTGTGCCTGGGTGGTGACTCAGTCACCTCCCTGTTAAATGAGCACAACCCTTCCCCCTTCATTTCTCTTTTGCCACGCAGATACAAACCCAGGTGTGAATTATTTGAGACCAGATGATTTTGAACACGTCTCCCCACACTTTGCTACCACCACTGGGCTTCACGGCAGGAATTGTTGGTAAAACCACGCTGGGTGTTCCCTGTGTGCCAGGAGGAAAGGCAGAAGTTGAGGGTGGCCTCAGAGGGGACTATCACTGCAGGGGTCTCACAACTCTGCTGTTGGGATCCATGTTACCCAAGGCTGAGGGCGGACAGGACTGCTGGGAACTGTCTGTAGGGTTCATCTGGCACAGACTTCTCTCAGTTTCAGAAAAGGTATTTTTAAAAATCACAAGAACAACTGAACATTGAAGAGCGTACCAATGTCAAAATAGAAACCTACCAGAAAGGAAGGGGGGGTTATTTCACACTTCTATTCAGCAAGCAAAGGTAGAAAAGAAAGAAAATTAAAACTGATCTGTGGTTTTCCGGTTAGAAGAACCTGTTTACCTTCCTGTGTGCAAGATATAAAGGGACTCTCTGAATTACTCAGTTGGCCCAGTGTCTAAAGGCAAAGTACTGGGAAAAAATGCCCAAACGATCAAGCTTAAGGCTGAAAAAATTTAAACAGACAAAAGAGTGTGGGGCAGCAGTGTACGTGGTGAGAATAGATGTCAACAAAGCACTGCCACTGGCAGGGCTCTGCTAATTACATCTCTGGTGCCACGAAATTCAGCTTTTGATGGCTGTGAAGCAGGCCAACAGAGCAATTCCTGATGGTCCCCGTGGCACAGAGAACTGCCCAGGACAGCTCAGTGTTTCAGCAAAAACAAGGTCCAAAAACAAAGAGAGAGAAAGCAGAAAAAAGCATAAAAAGCTAAACCAAGGCGGTAAGAATATCATAGCCACTAGATGGCAAACCCCCCTCGAAATTGCTGTGGTGGCTCTTGACAGGCTCTGGCTGTTCCCTCTTACACCAGAGCCAGCACTCCTGTTTCCACCCAGAATGAATTTTGACAAATCGAATCTTTAAATGTACAACAGGGAGTCGTTTAACAAACACACAGAGTAAATTTATGTGCAGCCTTATTTTCAAGGAGACACCTGAAGGAGTCTCCATGTGGGGGTGCCCAAAGGGAAGGCTGAAGCTCTGTCTTTAGCCAGAGTGGTTTAACAGTATTCCAGAACATATTTAAAAAAAAAAAAAAAAAAAAAAGTCAAATTTTCAGTGTTGCTTGAATTGTTTCCAACCCTAGGTTTTCTAATTTAGCCACAGGACAAACACAAAAAAATAAATTATTACCAGAATGCTAAGCAGCAGCATCTACTGAAGGTAAAACACTCTTTGAGAGTATCCAGGACAGTGAGACGTCCTCACTTTGGATGCCTCAGAGTAAAGTCCATATCAATCCCACTAGAAAGCCAAACCCACCCAGAAGCAATAGGTAAGAGGTGCTGTACATCCACACCAGCACACTCAGAATTAAAACTCATCCGTGTATCAGCTCCAGAAGTCACTTCCATTAAACCCTGGGAAGCACTGAAATATTTCACTGATATAATCAGAACATCCAGGAGCAAATCTCTGGCACTGCTGCTGCAGCCCAGGAATCATAAAGGGAGTCCTGATGGATCCACAGGTCAAAATTTGATTGATTTATTCTCTCCCACATGTATAACATGGCATGATGACATATTTATTGCCCCCTTAAGCCCTGTAAGGATGTAAGGATCCAATTCACTGATTTTAGAAAATTGTTATAAAAATAAGGAAGGAAATGGCTTAAGTCTATTTCAATGTACTTGCACCAGTCAGCAGCTATGGAATTGGCTGGACAAATCCTTCATGCAAGGAGGAAAAGGTCATTAGAGACCATGCAGGGACAAATGGATCCCTCTTTGGGTCACAGCCAGATGCATTAGTGCACCAGAGACCCCCCTGGCCTTACAGAGGGCCAGCAAAAGGACAGCAGCTCCAGGGGTGGCTTGTGGCCATGGAGCTCAGGTGCCTGGAAACCAAAAAAGCTGCAAATTGCTTTTGTCCTTGATATATACTGAGAAAGTGCTATTTTTCATTATCCACTACAGCAATTTTGCCAGTTTTTGAATAACTTGAATCACCAACAACAAAAGGAAAAAAATATCTGAGAAAGATAGATCAAAACAGAATGCAAACAGTATGCCCAGTTTGCGACTGCCCTCTATTTTTTAAATTCCAATATTTACCTGTTTCAGACATGAAGTTGTTAGGACATTCCCCACCTCCTATTGGAAATTACTGACTGGAAGAGAAAATTTATATATTTGTATAATATATATTTGTATAATTTGTATAATTTATATTTGTATATATTTATTTTTTCAAAATATCCATTAGGTCTTTTAGATGAGAAAAAAGCTATCTCTGCTGCTGATATTCAACTTGTCTTTTAATGTCACGCTTTTAATTAGCTGAAACTAATACTGCTTGTTTCCTTTGTGGTGTGAAAATTTAGCTTCCATCAAAATTTCACACCAGCCTAACTTTTTACAAAATAAACCTTCAAATGTATAAGTATTGTTAGGAAAACACTTAAAAATAGAATCTAGAACATCTAGAATGTTCTCCCTGGCTTATCTCAGGAGATTCGCCACAATCTAATTGAAATATGAAAAAAAAAATAATCAAGCAGCTCTTCTTTTCTGTCTGAAAGCCTTTTCCTTGTACTTCTACAACCTTAGATCTGGGATGGGTGTCCAGGCAGTTTTTGCTGAGGACAGGCCCAACCTTTCCCCTCTCCTGTGCATTTTTCTCATGCCTGGCAAAGCAGTCTCACTGCTGGAAGAGCAAGCTTTGATCAGCAAACAGATGTCCAGCCTAAATTAACACAAGCCAATTAGGATCCTTCCTGTGCCTGTGAGGCTCCCGAAATGGCCCAAGAGATGCAGACTTCCCTGCCCACCTGGGGGTGCTCATGGCTGGGAAGTGCTAGCAGCCTCTCCTGGGCTCTGCGGGGAAATCTGGGGCTCTTCATTCATCAGCTCCTCCCTGGGCTCTGCCTGTGGCACGTCAGGGCTCCATGGAGAGCCCAGAACTGATTCCTTCCAGGAGCAGCACATTCTGGAGCTTCAAGAGATCATTTCTAGATCTGAAAGGCTTCCAAGTCACGCCCCAGCCTGGCTGTGCAAATGCCCTGCCAGCCTGCACATTCAGAGCTAGAGGGATTTATTAAGTTGAAAATGCCTTTACACACCTTGTGCTCTCTCATCACATCTATGCTCGGGATGCTCGGCAGGAGCCGGGACTGTGTGCGGGAGGCTCGGCAGGAGCAGGGATTGTGTGCGGGATGCTCGGCAGGAGCAGGGATTGTGTGCGGGATGCTCGGCAGGAGCAGGGATTGTGTGCGGGAGGCTCGGCAGGAGAGGAGCCGCACGGGGGTGCTCGGCAGGCGCGGTGCGGGCGCTGCTGCGGTTACTTCACCATTCTGGTTTCGCTCCACCCTTCAGGCTACTGCGCCAAAATCCCCAATTCCCCCCGGCCGGCAGCGTTACACTCGTATCTACCTGCAAGGTGCAAGACGAGAGAAACGGCTGTAAACAGTCACGGTCACAAATACAGTGCGGCGGAGGAAGAGGGTGCACAGAAGGAGTGGTGCAATTCCCTGCTTCATGGAGCATTTTATTGCGTTTCCTGATGGTAACAGATTGATGCTATTGTGCTTGTTAGCATGGTCAGCTTTTATTACGAGGCCATTAAGGGTTTTATCTCTATGTGGATCTTTGAGGTTCTGAGGGAAAGTTTTTTCCCTGGATTCACAACCCACCCTTAGAAGCCACTAATAAAGTGTCTTGTTTCTACCCCACAGCACACTGAAGGCAGCATTTGAGATGCTCAAGCAACGTAAGTATTTCCAGTTCCCTTCTGACCTGGGAAACACAGGATGAACACTAATGTGTTCATCCTGTTCCCCACACCATTCCCAGCTTTTCTTTCACATCCTGTGGTGTAAAGAAGGGAGAAAATGGATGCCTACTCAATTTGGTGGCAAAGAAAATGGCTTTTTCTTCAAGTAAATTTTATCTGGGTCAAGTCAGAAGATATGAACTCTGTTCCCTCTTCTGCAAACCACTGACCCCAAACCAGCTTCCTAAACATGCCCAAGGTTCAATGAAACCCTTTCACACACACAAAATGCAGCACCATGAGAACCAATAGGACTCTGTACCTGGTCACTGGCACCTGCTGTTTACACCAAAACTCCCTCTTGAAAAGCAGCTGCTGCACTGAGGTATTTTTAGGGCCTGGGTAGGGGAGCTCAGCATTTCTGGAAAATGCAGGGTTCCATTTCAGAGGCACTGAAGCTGACAAATGCAGAGCAGTTCCCAGCCATTTCAAACAGCACCAGCCAGGTGCTCTGAAATTCAATCCATCTTGGCTGATCCTTGGATATTCTCAGCGTGCAACCTCATCTAAATGACTGGCCAGTGCTGGCAGCAGCTCCCAGGGCAGTGACAGCCCAGCAGCACAGCCAGGGCAAAGCACACCCAGGGGTGATGGAGGCCAGAGCCCCTTCCCTCCCTCTGCAGCACAGCTCCTGACCCTCAGTCCCAAAGGAAGGGGGACAGCTGGGGTAAATGGGGCCATGAAGAAACACACTCTGTTCTTGAGCCCTCAGCAATGTCAGTGCATGCAGAAACACAAGGGAGATCTTTTTTAAGGCTGCTCTGCTCGTGACAACTCATGGGGCAGCCACATCACAGAAACATCTCCTAAAAAATGTGACTTTATCTTTAAAGACTTTCCCACTGACTGAAAATGAATTCTAATTTGCTTTAGAAATTGAAAGTGTTGGAAACTCTCATATCCAGCTGGCAGTAATGCTGAAGGAAGAACTGAAAGGAATAGAGGAGTTCCGAGAAAGGCAGAAGGAGCAAAGAAAAAAGGTGAGAGACTAGACAAAATTTGAAACAGATTGGGTCAGTGGTCCATGATGGTGACCTGTCTCCAGCCATAGGCTGGGAATTCTGCAAAAGATGATAAAGCATCACCAGCATGCCCTGTTCCCTCTATAGATGAGACTGTGGAACAAAAACCTCTTTCTGATCCCAGCTGGAAATAAAGTACTGCTCTGAACTCAGGAGCCAGAGGCTTTAGTCCCTTTTACTCTCTCTGGTGTAACTGCAGATGCTGTTATTATAATTTCTGTAAGAACTTAATCCTTCCTTTTCTCTTTTTTATACCCTTGCTAATGGGTTTCTTTGATATGAACCTGCACAATCTTCAACACGCAGTAAATAAAGCCGTAACACAAACATTTAAAAACATGAAAGCAAATGAATATCATGCTGAATGCAACACCAATATATGCTGAATTCCAAATACATGGAATAAGTAGCATCTAGTTGATGTATAATAAAAATCTTGAGTATATTTAAGGCCATTTCATCCCCTATGACCTAAGTCTCTTGAAAAATAGCTCAATAGAGGCAGCATTCTCACACCTTCTCTGGGTCCATGGGGTTGAAGGCAAAGACAGGACCATCCCTTCACTCTGACTGCACTGAGTGATGGAGGAGTAAAAGAAATACTCCTTTCTTTGCTAATTTTAAACAGGTGAAAATGTATATAACCAGTATCCAGTGCCACAAAAATTGTGTGTCTACAAGCCCTGACACACAGAAACTCGGAATAGCAAAGAATTCTGAATATGAAAGTGGGTGAAACCAGTGCTGCTACTGAGATTTGAGATTGGCAGTGATCTGCTGAAGCAAATAAGGCATTAAAAGACACAGTGGGCACCACGTTCATCAGTGTTTGTCCCCCTTTCCCTTTGTCACTGGGATGTGCAGAGAGGCTCCCTCCTGTTGAGAACTGTAAGCCTGTAACTCGATTGGGAACAGTTAGAGGGGCCTGGGAAAAAACAAAAAGGAAAAACTGCTTTGGAGTCTTGGATAAGCTTTCTTCTCTGTCCAGCATGTGGCTGTGAGGAAGCCAACATTAGACATGCTGGATGGTGTCAGCAGTTTTGGTAGCCTCCCAAAATGCTGTGATTTGTGCTGTACTGTAGCTGTCTCAGGATTGTGCCCAATGTGAAACAAGCAGCTGGGTAGCCCTGGAGAGAGTTTTGCTTGAGCAAAATATAAAGATTAAAGGACCAAAGTCCCCCTGAAGAAATCCATCCCCTGCCAGTAGGAGCATATCTCATTGTCACATAAAGCTGGGCATATCACAACTAAAGCCATGAAAGAGAATCCAGCACTGTCCTTCCAACACTGCCCAGATGACTCCAGCATGGAAATCAAATCACACTGAGCATAAGGTTGCCAGAAGCAGTGGAATATAAAGGAGACAGGAACTGTTTGGATTGAAAATGGACAACTACCTGTGCTCATGTAGGTGAGACAGTGGTTTGGTCTGCAGAGATGTGGGATCAAGCTCTGGCACCAGCAAAGGAACCCTGCTGGTAGAGCCCACTGTGGCTGGGTGTTGCAGTATTTCATCTCCTTAAGAAAAAAAAAAGGCAGGAAGAAAATGAAGATCCTCTCTGCTATTATTGGAAACAACTGAAGCAGAATTATCTGTGATTATTTTTTTACCTGGCACTTTGATGCTCTCTGTATCACTTAGAAACCTGTCATTTATAAAAGCAGAGTAAAGTAATTTTGCCCACAGGGAGGTGGCTTATAGAAAGGCCCTGACTATGGTTCTCCTAATCCTGCTGCTGGAGAGGGGAGGAAGAAGTGCAAAGCAAAGAATGATGACCTCTGTGTGTTTCTTACAGTACGAATCTGCAATAGAGCGGATGCAAAAGAGCAAACTGTCCCATTATAAGAAAACCATGGAGGTAAGCAGGGAGGGCTTGGGCAGGTTTCCTGATGCAAACTGGCTCCAGTAAAATCTCTATCACATGTACCTCTATTTAAAGAAAGGTCAAAGCTGTTTGAGTGTGCAAGAGTGTGTGAGGGAGGGAAGATGTCATTCCTGCTGTGAGGACGAAGCTGATCTTCCCTGCTGCACCCATTGAAAAGGCTCCAGAAGGTTAACACAGGATGAACAGTGCCCCAGGTCAAATAGGATTTCATTCTTTCTAAGCAAGGGTACTTGTAGGAGTATATATAATTTCTCAGTGTGTGTAAGTACAATTTTAAGAACAGTGAAGGAATCTTGTAGGCAGGAGGAATCCTCTCCAGCTGGAAAGCCTGCAGGCACAGAAACTACAGGCAGCTGGTTTGGTTTCCAATGGGCAACTGCCTGTAAAGGACAGTAGTTGCAGGCCTATCAGCGCTACAGCTGGAAGTGTACTAACAATTTATTTTTTGAAATGTGGTTGTTCTAAGTGCATCTCTAAGACAGAGCAATGTTTTGATGCAAATAAAGATCTCTCTTGCTTCTGAGAACTACACCAAGACTGTTGCCTCTGGGGTGCTGGCTCTGCCTCACAGCTTGGAGCAATGGCCAAGACAACAGATGACAACCCACCCCAGGGCCACCCCAGGAACCTGGGCTCCCAATTCCACCTCTCCATGGTTGCTTGGGCAGATGCCTGATGCACCAGTGGTGGCAGAGCAGCCTGTGCATCCCTGGCCCTTCAGGGAGTTGCAGTTGTACAAAGCAGATAATTTCAGGGCTGCAGGAAAAGGATACCATTTATGCTGTCAGCCTCTACTCCAATGTTTCAGTTCTATTTCTTACCTCCTTACGGTGTCATTGGGATTTTTTCTATTGCCCAAACCGGGCACTGATTTGCTCCCCAAAACTGCAAATGAGAAAGTGGTGGAACATCACTGAGGGGAAATCCCAGCCATGTTCTCCCCCAGAGCCTCATGTTTGATTTCATTTCCCCCAGTCCAAGAAGACCTACGAGCAGAAGTGCAGGGAGGCAGATGAGGCCGAGCAGTCCTTGGAACGCACCAGCGCTTCAGGCAACCAAAAGCAAACAGAAAAGGTACCTGAGATGGGAGTGCCATGCACACGGAACAGTGGGGCTTTACCTTCTCAAGGTACAAGAGAATACAATTCACTAACCCATTCTACAGGATGCCAGGGGCTTTGTCTTCAAATTAACCCCAAATAATCCTCTGGGAAGGGACTAAGTTATCTGATTAATTTATCCCAGGCTGTGATCCAATTGCTCTGTGAATCCTGAAAGGAAACTGAATGAGAATTTTCTCTGAAATTATTCATTAAGAAAAAGAAGCAAGTCAAAAATATGTCATGCAGTTAGTTTTGCCTTTTGGTCTCTTACACTTAGTAGGCACAGCATCTTACATTAAAATGCATATTTTTCCTCAACATTTTTCTCCTTATGGTGAGTTTAATTTCAACTAAATTTACAGACTCAAAAATAAATCGTTGGAAATTAAGGCACTGCAGTCCTTCATTGCATCGTCTTGATACTTGTAGCTGACAATTCACTAACTTTTAATGGGAACATTTTACAGTGAAACAGATGGAGAAAACAAAATAAATGAACTCCCTTTGGCTCAATAAAAATCAGTGCAGTGTAAGCAAAAAAGATCAAAAATCATCTCAAGGAGATTGTGGGGGGGTGGTGTGGAGACTCTAAAAACAGCATCAGAACTTTACATTTTATTTCCAGCATTCCCTAATCTTTGATGAGCAAAGCCCTGCAGCTTAGCTGCAAAGAGGGGATGGAATCCCGGCCCTGCCGAAATGACACCAGAACATTTCTCAGCTTCAATGGCAGCTAAAGCTGACCCAGCTCCTTTTCATGCAGAACGATCCCAGGGTGCTCCATTGCCAATTCTTCCCCACACATGCCAGCACGTTGGGAATGCACAGAGGCAGCTCACAAGCTGTTTAATTCTGCTCAGCATTTGCAAACTGTTTGGGCCAGGAAACAAATAAGAATGAAGCTTCTGTTCCCAGCTTACTACGTGTTTCCCAGCCAGCTGTGATGAGGAATATGATCATAAGAACCCCTACCTGAGCCTTGTCTTCAAGGGCAGGATGGAAGAATGTATTACACTGATGTCTAGAGCAGTGCATTACTGTGCTGTCATCACCATCTGTGCAGAAAGACCTGCGAGTACAGACCTGTCAGTGATGGCTGTTTTCTCATTTGCTAAAAGCTGCAGCTTCCTAAAACAGAGAACTTCTACTTAGAGTGAATTTTGCTTTTAGACTTCTGAGTTGTTATGGGAAATAATCTGGCATTTGCAAAGTATTTTAAAAGCTGTGTGCTTTTCATCTGAATATTACATGAGGAGCTTGAAAGATGAAGAATTTTAACTGCCATTTATTTCTGCTTATAAATATCTATTAGAAAAGCACATCAAACAATTGAGAAAAAACAACTCAGCCAGTAGGCACAGCTTCAGGCTGGATCATGCTGGCTCTGAGCTCCTCTGACAGGGATGTCTGAATGGAAAGCTTTCCCTTGAAGTCATTGGACTTTTGGCTGCACCTGGGAAATTCTGGTCCCTGTTCCACAGCACACATTCAGCAGACAGTGCATAAAGGGGGGACAGCCAGGAAGTGCTTTGCAAGTTAGAGCTTTCCCCCTAGAGGGGAAGAGAGCAGGCAGCACAAAAAAACTGAGGCAGAAGCAAAAATATGTCAGAAATTAATTTGGGGTGTTTCTTTTCCTGTTTCAGAGCCAGAACAAAGCCAAGCAATGCAGAGATGCAGCAAATGAAGCAGGTGATGCTGTTTGCAGCTGAACTATGATTCTTCTCAGCAAAGGTCTGCCAGCACAGGATTTGGACAGAACACATCCAAATCACCCAGACTCTCAGGGTTCCCAAAGTCACCTACCCAAAGATTAATGAAGAAACCTCTAAAGAGCAGCCTAAAGAACCTGACAGTCATTGGCATTCACTCCCCTTTGTGGAAATGCCAGTGTCCTATTTGCATTAAAGAATTTATAGAAGACTTCCTTTAGGGACTTCACCCAGGGAAGAAAAGCTCTTCTTGAAGCAAGTTTGAAAGCACAGCAGACACTCAAATTGCCCCAAGACAGCCCAAATCAGATCTCCCATGCCCACATGCATGAGCACAGTAGTGATCTGCAGCCACAAATGTGTGTATGCCCAGAAGGACAGGGCAGCACACACCTGAGCTGGCTCAGGAGCTCAGGCCTGTCCGTCCCTACTCATGGAACAGCTTACACTAAATCACATGGCTCACCTGGCTGCCTTGGAAAGGACCTAAGGATGCTCAGTCCAGGCTCTTCATCTCTGAATTGTATTATCCCTACCAAAAAATGCAAACCATACAGAGAGAATCCTTACTCTAGTACATAGCTACAAAGAAAAAAACCCAATAATTATTGTGGCCCACCAGTTCCAAGCTCACATATTCTTGTGATTCTCAAGCAAACCACAGGCCTGACATGTAGGAATCACAGGAAAGGCCTAATAGGAGGAAAGAGAGAAAGGCTATATCACTTTTTCCCTGACTGTTGGGTTTCTGTTCTGTATTTACAGAGAACGTGTACAAACAGAACATCGAGCAGCTGGATAAGGTCAGGACAGAGTGGGAACAGGAACATATCAAAACCTGCGAGGTAAACATTGACTTTTGCGGTGATGTTTGCCCACTCTTTATTTTATCCGATTGGAAGATTTCAGTCTAAGGCCTGAAATACCATCCCAAGGGTTTTGCTGTTTGCTTTATGTGGATTCTCAGCAGAAGTCTTTGCAAAATTACTGCAAAAACTGGAGCTTATTTAGACATAGCTGCTCCTGTCTCACTGACACTCTCCTTGCCTGGTCAGCACAGCTATGTAAAAATAAAGGAGGGGAATAAGTGCAGAGGTGGGAGAGGTGGAGCAATACATGAACTGGTACATACTCCAGTCACTCTTTATGTTTCATAGCACTTTAAATTCACCTGCAAGAATATTTGTCCTCTGCCATGAAATTATCTTTCAGATGAAAGCTGGTGGTAGAGAAGTCTCTATCTCCATTTTACTGAGGATGGACAAGGAGATTTGCACTTGGCTATTAAGTTTTGCACAACAATTTACAAGAACTGATTGGCATCCAAATCAGCCACACATTTGATCACAGTAATCCTTCAAGTACATTTGCCCATCTGCTAAAGTCTGATTTTGGTATATTTACTTGTTGCAGGCTTTATTACCACATAAAATAAAATGCCAGGAGGATACCTTTCCAGTTCTCTGCTTCCTCTTAAATATTCCCTATCTGAGAGGACTGAAAAGCCCCACAACTGGCACAAACATTTCCACAGATATTATGCCAAGCCTTACCCTTCCAAAGATGCATATTTTCTCCCTTTTTAAAAAGCCAACAAACCAGCGAAGCATTCCACAACCTCACACTCTTTTTTGTCCCGTATGGCTAAATCCTGACCTGCCCACTGCTTAATCCAAACAGCCATTCATAAAGGAAAGGCATCTTTAATGCCTTCTTTTAAAAGTGCTTGTAGAGAGAAGAACTGATACTCTTTGGGGTTTTTGAAAACCAGTAATTAGTACAAAAAGCAGCTTAAAATCCTACACTTGTGGCTGCATAGTAGGGAATCTGGAAGTGCTGGGGTTGCTTGGATCTCTAACTGAGTGCTGGACAACCACAGCCTGAAAGTGTTGGCTGGCAAGTGGCAGCACTGGGCTGGCCTTTGTCACATGTGGGGACTGTGCCACATTGTCATGGAATGCCCTGGTTCTCCAGCAGCACGAGGGATGTGGCAAACACAACATCCAGCTGTGCTTTTCTGGATGCTGACAAGGGTTAAAAGCCCAGAGTCACCACACTTCCCTCTTGGATTAACTGCATTTCCTGACAGGATACCATTGACCTGGAAAATTCCACTTTGGCTCTGGTGCTGTTTCAGCAGCCTTGAGGGCCACAGGCTTTCTGTTCAGAATGAGTATTGAAATACTCATTCTCCACCTTGCAGGTTCTCTTTAAGAGCTTTTACTCTCAGAAACCAGTCCCTAGAGCAGCTTACTCCCTTGACAGATTCCTTTTTCTGGGTTTTTTTAATCAGTGAGTTATTAGATGGCAGGCAGCATACCCAACTGAGTGTTCTGCTGAATGTTGTATACATTTGTGGTGTTCTGGACATAATTACTAGCAAATAGAGATGGAGACAGATGGCTGGAAGCATCTGAGATTTTCACACCTCATAGAAAACCAAAACCTTGTTCTACTTTTTGTTCTACTTTTAACAGTACAAAATAGAGATCAGTGATTTGGTTTTTTAAAAGTTTTTAAAGAAAGAGCTTATCTGCCTCTTCCCCCAAATCGGTTCACACTTCTCTCTCTGCCCCCTTCATTCTTCCTAAGCAGTGCAGCAACATGAGGAAGCCAGACAGATGAAGCGAGTAACTCTGAAGAGAGAAAAATGCCTTGTCCTTACCACAAAAATAACCTTTGAAATGCAGAGAATGCCTCAAGTACCTTCAGAAGATAAAAGTTTAGAGAGACATTTTAGATGGCAGAGGTAGATAGTTTTAGCTTTACCTCTAACATGAATACAACCCTTTCATGCCAGTACTCTACTGATCTGTTAAACATCAAGATTTCAGTGTGATGGGCAGACAGGACCCTGACTCTGAAATCCTCAACAGCAGAAGCAGCAGTGAAATCCAGATCTGGATTCTTCTCCCCTGCTTTGTTTTTATCTCTAAAATATAACTTTAATTTGGTGCAACCAATTAGAACAATTTTTTGAGCACAAACAGGGGATGTAGTTTCTCCACCAATTGAAAAAACATCTTTACAAGGGTGCCTTCAGAAGAGGTTTGCATCCCCAGCCCTGTCCCAGCCTGCAAAGCAAATAACTCAACACCACCAGGCTCCATCACGTTTCCTGTCTGGCTTTAGGTGTTCCAGCTCCAGGAGTGCGACCGTATCACGATCCTGCGGAACTCGCTGTGGGTGCACTGCAACCAGCTGTCCCTGCAGTGTGTGAAGGATGATGAGGTACATCACCCTGCCCTCCTCTGCAGCCCTGGCTCCAGGGCAGTCCCTCACTGCTGCTCTCTCTAGATGTCATCCAGATGCAGGTCTGGATGCAGACAGTCTGTGTCATGCTTGGTGGCACTCATGTGTGTCCTCCTTGGTTTGCTGGGGAACACTTCCTGCTACCAAAACACTCAGCTGAGTGTATTTGGGCTCTGACACAATTTCAAAAAAGGCATCCAGTCATGGCCTCAATGCTGGAAGATGTAAAGAATACACTGGATTTGACTTTGAATGGTTGCTTCCTGCTATTAATTTCTTTATTGTGTTGAAAAATCCTGGACTGCCTTTGTCCTGCTCTCTTTAAAGACTATCCAAAGCACAAACAAACAGGTGTGTTTACAAGAATATTGGTATAGGGGACAGGCTAAAGATCAGCCAGGTCAGACATGTACCAAGTAAAAAGTGGTTCTTAAGGGGACAATTACTACAAGAGCATTGTTTGTTAATTCAACATGAAATGTTAAAAGTTGAATTAAACTCTTGGATTCTGTTTTGTAGCTGTATGAAGAGGTTCGGGTCAGCTTGGAGAACTGTGTTGTAGAGTCAGACATAGACTACTTCATTAAGACAAAAATGACAGGAACACAACCTCCAGGTAATTATTCCTACTGACCTTGTCAGATGGCTTGTGCAGTACACGTCCTTTGGAGGTGAAACCAGCTGGAGGAGTTTCTGTTCCAACTTTTCATTCCCACCTGCCGTGGCTCACTTCCCCCACACTGTGCTGCTGTGGCTGCCTGTGTGGTGCTCTAAGTGGGATAGCAGAATGATCCAGCTTAAAAATAACCCTCCAAAGAAGAAAAAACTTCTTTTGGCTTTGCAGCCAGGCTCATTTCACAGTACAGCTGAACTGACACCGCTAAGGAGGTGGCAAATTGCCTTGCAGAAATGGCAGCTTCAGCTTCCTGCAGTGGTGACAAGCCAGAGCCAACTTAGCACGTAACTGCACCCCAGTGTCCCCTTACAGAGGTGCTGCCTCTTCATCTGCAGCACAGAGAAGAGCCAGTTTCCTATTCTGTTCCACATGCCCAATGGGGAATAACAAATTTTCTGCTCTCGGGAAGTTGTTGGCGTAAGCCAAGACTGGCTGGGGGAAATTCTGAATGCAATTGGCTTTGTCCCAGCACACAGAACTGCTGTCAGGTTCACAGGCTCTGCCCATTCAAGCCAAAGCTGCCTTTTCCTTGACTTCAATGCTCAGAACCTCTGGGCTGAAACGGAGATCGACCCAGCATGAGGCAAGGGCAGCTGTAAAATGAAAAGCTGCTGCTCCAGGGTAGGAGTTCTCCAAACACTCCTCAGGAAAGGAGCTGTCTAATGCGTCACACAGCCAGACACAAACCACACCCGAGCACTTCAACAGGCAACACGAGATAGTTCCATAAAACCTTTCCATGCTAGTACTTGTACAGGTACAAAATGTGAAGGCCTGACCCCATTGGGATAATTATCTCGTACAAGAACAAGTTCGACTCCTTTGATTTCACTGCAGAGCTCAAAGCTGGCAGGAATTACACCCCAGGACCTTCCTCAGCAGAACTGGGTGCTGCCACTAACTCAGCACTGAGCTATCTGAGGCCTGCTTTTCACTCAGCCTTTTTGCCATTACTTGTGTGATGGTTAAAAATTGGGATTTGGGGAATTATTTAAAACTAATATATTGATACTGATACACTGGATGCCATTTTGCTGCTATAGGTTAGTCTTCTTCACACAGGGGATTTAAAAGCACTGATACAGGAGAATTTACCCAGGAAAAATTACATTTTCAGTGGCAAAAAGGAGAACTGTGCCTTGCAACAGTGTGAAACAACTTCTGTATACTAAGAAATGTAATTCTCAGCTAGGATTTTTTGATTTAGGTTTTTGGGGTTTTTTCCCTATTTGAGATTTGTCATTCTCCAGTCACATAGGAAATTTCTACAAAAAGCTCTTGGCCATGTCAGAATAATTTCTAATAAGCACTAGGTGGAAAAAACCCTTGAGAGCTTTACGAAAGGCAAAGAAAAACCTGACTTGCTTTCTTGTTTTTATTTTTGCCACCTTCTAGAAGATGACATGTTCTGGAAGCAATATCCCAATATCTCCACAGCTCTGGCTAATGAGTTTGCACTGTAGCTCATGGTGAGCTGTTGATCTGTGCTATTATTTGCTAAATGCAGGAGGAAACCCACGTGTCATTTTGCACTGTGTGGCAGACCTTCATCCTGACCCAACCTTCTTGATGGTCTTGCTCACTTCCTTTTCTACCCAATCTTGCAGTGCCCTCTAGACTGGAAACTGCACCAAGGTGACAATGCAGAAGGGCAATAGGAGACCCTTAAATTGGTCAGAAAACTCCCTAATTACTGTGAGTCCTATTTGTAGGGATTCTTCACACTCTCTAGCTCTATGTGCCTACTCTGCTTATTATCTTGGCTGATGCAGTGTGAGAATGTCAACATAACCTTTAGCCCAAGTCCAATGTCTTTCTTAACTTGCTGCTATCAGGGCTGAGATAAAACACTATCACAGGCTTCACTCATGTTTGTTTGGCTCTCACACCTAGCAGGCAGAAAGGCTGTGTGGCCACCAGCTTTTAACAACTGCACTGAGGACAAATAAATCCATCTGTAATGATTTCATCTGTAAAATTACACTCGGAAATGGTCTCAATTTCACCCTTAACGACACCAGAGGGGAGAGCGAAGGAACTGCAACCTAAATGTGTTTGAGAGAACAAAACCCAAATATCTCTGGGTAAACAGCAAATAAGCTCTCAGGAGGCAGATGGGGGAGATATGGAAGGTGGGGAAACATAAGCACACACCAGGAAATGGCTCGTTATTGCTGCAGGCAATAACACTTAGAAATCTCCCCAGCTCTGACAAAAATTCCTGACTGGATACATTGAGGAAAAAAGAAACAAAATGTGCTGCAACAAATTCTATCATGACCACTGCTTAGGGCTCCCGATGACCACACTCCACCCGCTTAGATCCTGAGCTTTGAGGCAATAGAAGCAGCAGCCATGGAAACATGGTAGACATGGTAAACATGGAAACAGCTCTTGGAATGGGGCCTCAGGCCGAGGGTGCCTGGCCACCACGGCTGCTTCCAGCCACAGGAATGGCTTTTGCCAAGCCCCCAGGTTCCCCTGAGCTGCTCCAGCCACATTCCAGGTGAGGGCAGACAGGTGCTGCCCTGCAGTTTGCTCCAGCAGCCCCAGTCACATTCTGGCAGGCAGAAAACAGTGTTTGCTGTTTGAACATCTCATTTTTATGGCCCTGTTGCAGCTGCCATAGGGTACGAGAACTACTACAGCAGGGAGCGCAGCAGCAGCCCCACCCAGTCCTGCGGCATGATGAAGAGGTGAGTGGCAAAGCTCAGTTTCCAGAACGGGCATTTCTCCATATCAACAGCTACGGGTGATGACAAAACACACATGGGAAGTTGTTAATTCCCTCATTGGAGCAAGAGGCAGCTACGTATCAGTAAATGTGACTTGATAGAAGAAGTAAAGGTATTAAAATGGAGTCAGAGTCATTTTGCCATGCCCTAGCGGGAAGAGGGACAGGGGATGAGTTCATCACACAATTACTCAGCCAGCAATGGGTAGCAGTCACTCGTTTCCTCTTTCCTACTGAGTCAGGGCACGTAGCAACAAAACCAGCTTGTTCCAGGGAGGGTGAAGGTGGATCTGGCTGGGAGCAAAGGCTGGGAGAGCTGTCCTTCAGGGCAATTCCTCCATCCCTCAGCTGAGCAGAACAAAGAGCTGCTCTCTCTATCTGGATCAAAGGAGAAAAACACAGAGTGGGAAAACTCTGATGATTAGGGAGGCAATTTTCCTTTTTCTGATCCATTTCTGCTGGTAAATGTTAGAACACAGATGCAGTTATAGCAGCAGAAGAGCATGGTGGCTCTATTGGTTTAAATATTTTATACTAAAATGGCAAATTCACACTGGGGAGGGCATCACAGCTAAAGCAGAAGAGATTTATAATTTAACAAGCCCTATGACATGGCAAAGACAGGAAGCAGGCAGTGATCTCCCAGTTGAAAAGAGGTCCAGGTTTGCCAGTGAGCTGGTCAGGGTTATACACAACACTGTGTTTTTCAGCTGGAAACTGAATCCTCTCTAGTAATGAATTCAATGTTGCATCCTGAGCAGTTACATAAGGCAATTGTACTGCCATTCAGAACACAACTGCGAGCAGCATGGGCAAGCAGCCTAGAGAGACTCAGCCTGAGTCTTTCAGAAACTCTTGAGACAGGATATCCATTTTCCAGAAAAACTGAATGTTCACTAGCTGAAAAATCAGACCCTTTAAATACGCCTTAAGCATGCAGTGCTATTTCTATTTCTGCTTGAGAATCCTAACCCATTTTCTCACTTTACTTAGTCTTCAGTACCCAGCTGTGATATAGGAAATAACTAGGGATAGATTAAAATAAAAATTCACTTAAACTCACAGCTTTTAGAAAGGCTTGTTACACAAGCTCTGTATTTTAAATTGTATCATGGTTTTCCTTAAACACAAAGAGATGTTAGTCTCTTATAAGCAACTGACAATTTTCATCATTTTAACATTGTGAAATAATTGGAGTTTCACACCATGAGCCTTTGGCTCTACAAAAAAATATTATCTGCTGCATTTCATGCACAATTTAGTAAAGGCTGATGGTTCAATAATCTGCTGCATTTTTAAAAATACATTTTTAAAGGAAGATAAATATATCTACAGCATAAAAGAAAATAGAACTATGGGAAGAAGTGACATTTACTCTGTGAAGCAGATGGAGGGAAGTCTGAGTCAGAGAGCTGAGATGAAGGAATGCTCATACCCAAGCCTGTTCACTCATTTTGGTTTTGGCTTCACTTGGTTCTGCAGATTCTCTGGACTACTGCATGGGAGCAGCAAAAACAACACGGAAACTGCCACTCCTTCAGCCCCTCCTCTGGGTATGCTCTGCAGGAAATCAGTTCACCAGATGTGTTTGTTTTAGATCATGTTGCTAAATCAGGCTTTGACGTGGAGCAGAAATGTACAGCAGATATTCACATGTTGGCAGGCAACAGTAGTCTGGAAATGAACTTTGCTTGGATGTGTATTAAACAAATTTCCCAGTTGAAAGTGCCAAATAATCCATATATTCTTCATAACCTCCATGTAGGCAGGGGGGGCTGTACCTTCAGAGCAGCCGTCTGACATAGATATTTGTTTTCTCCTTGTGTAGCATAACTACCACTAAAAAGCCCCAGAAAATATATAAAAATTTTAACACAGCAGGCACATGGCTTGTGAATACAAATATCCACCTCACCTCACAGTTACACTGTTGTCTTGTAATCCTTATAACTAGGAATTTATCAGATGATATTTAAAACATAGTATTTTGACTATGTAGAGGATAACAGTCTATTACATTTTTTATTGGTTTGATAGCAAACAAAAGCATTTTAACTGTAGTTCTTAACCAAAAGAAAAGCTGTTTTCCAACAGCTTTAAAATCAACTGCCCCTGTCAGACCTGTCTGCTTGGGCACCCAGAAACAGAGCCCAGGTCCTCTCTTGCTGCATTTGATGCTCAGCAGGGGAAGCTCCCAGACAGATGCTGGGAAGAAATGAGAAGTTTCTCTAATTAAAACAAGCTGTATTAAAACAAAACATCTGCAAAAAAAGTTATGTCTGTGACAAATAGCTATGTGAGAATTATATAAACCATGGAAAATGTCTGGTGACCCATTGGCACAGTATTTTCCATTTTTCTCAAGGGGAAAAGAAAAGTCCTATGTGAGCCACACAGCTGCTAGAATTTTATACCCCCCGGTGGCAACATTTTAAACCATTTTAATCAAAGTGTTTCCCTCCTTAGATGACTTGGATTGGGTTTTACCTGAGGCTTGAGCTAGTTTCTGACCTCCCACAAAGTTCAATGGGTGTATTGTCATCCCGTGAATGGGAGACAGTTTTTGTGCAAGAATTTACCTACAGTTCACAGCAGCTTTTCTATACATGTGCATCTCCAGGCAGAGGGAGAACAGAACCCTTGTGTTTGTGAACTCTTGCATATGATCCCACGCATTTATAAGCAACTGAACTCTTTGTTTCTGTGGTGGGTATTTATTCCTTTTTTTTTCCCCTTGCAGAGAGTACAGATGGAGTCTATGCATCCCTTTTGGTAAATGAAAAAGCTGGGATCACGTCATCACAGGACTACAGAGTACTTTATGATTATACAGCCCAGGTAAAAAAAAAAAAACTTCAAAATAAATACTTCAGACGGCACATTAAAATAAGCCATGCTGATTGAAACATCTTGGAAGTGTAAATTCTGTGAAGATGTTACTGCCATTTTACAGCCAGGGACATGTTGTGTCCTGCTCCAGTTCAGCACGCTGGTTCTCCATGCTGGAGAGGACAGAATCCCACAAAGGACACTCTTTCCCTGTACTTCCATGCTGCAAGCTGCAGAATCACACTGGATGTGGTTCATCTGCAACAAAAGACTGCTAGAGAGAACAACCTGCATTCTTCACTGGGACAATGAACTTTCCCTGACTCCAGTCCTGACCAGGCAGAATACCATTAGTAAAAGGTTGTGAATGGACTAGTTATAAATATTTGCTAATTCAGATGGACTCCAGAACCTGGAGTCCAACCCCTCTTGCTTTACATGTCAGTTTAAAGGTTCCTTTTATTAGCTTTAGATCAGCAGAAGAAGCAGCATCCAGGAGATCTTACGTCTCAGTGCAGGGAGAGCCTCACACCAAGGGACCTGTCACAAACAGCCAATGTTGAAGAAATGTGACAGTGACAAATCAGACAGCCAGATAAATGATGAAAACAGAGAAAATGCTCAAAAGGAGCACTTTTCCTTAGGTACAGCAGTATTCCAATACCTTTTATTTGATGTTGGGTTTTTTTTTGCTTAATTTTAAATTTTCTTTTATTATTTACATGAAATTTCACGCAAGTACAGCTGAAAGCACCTCACTGTTAATGGCAGTTCCCCTAAGGAGACTACTGGATCACCTCATTGCTCCAGGAGTCCCTTAAAAGTGTGCCACACAGGGATATTCCCTGCTGAGAAAAGAGCCTGTTACTACCTTTAGTATACTGTACGTTGAGGCCTCTCATTCTTTGAGTCCATTCTTACCTACTCAGGTACATTAAATTCAGTTTTAGCTGACACCTCAAACATCTCTGGAAGCCTCTCTTATGCTGTTTTCTATTTACTACTCTGTGGGCAGCAAAGTGGTTTCCTATGGAAAATAGGACAGCACCACTGAACACTGCTGGCTGCCTGGGAGCCTAGGGAGAGCTTATTTGCAACTACTACATTTGTCTCGGGATGAAAGTCACTGCTGTCCAAGAGTCACTGTCCCCCACTGGTCACTGACATTCCCTGCTAAAAGAACTGAGAGACCTATTTCAGGCATGGATTAGCAGAGGCACTGTTATCCCCCTTAGGAATCAAGATGTGCTCTGTTTTATTTAGCAACACCTGCAGACTATGCAGGTCGTGGTGAGCTGGTTTAGGAGAGCGGTGTTTAACCCTTTCTGGACTTCCCCAGTGATAAAACCATCAGGTTGTGCTGGAGGAGACACCATGGAGGCTGAGGAAATTTAAGGATCTTAAGGAAATAGCCAAAATACTTAATCCCTCACTGTCTGGTATTTCAGAACCAGGACACTGGCAGACTGTTGATGAAGAGCAGGATTAAAAAAAACCCCCACCAGATACATGCTTGGGCCCTCCTGTGCTCTCAGGCTAACTACATTTCTTTTCTCTGTCTCCTTTCAGAACGAGGATGAACTGGACATCAGTGAAGGAGACATTGTAGTTGTGATCGCAGAAAATGAGGATGGCTGGTGGACAGCAGAAAGGAACGGGCAGCGAGGCTTCGTGCCAGGCTCTTATCTTGAAAAGCTTTGATGAAAAGAAGCCCCAGTCCTCAGACTTGACAAATATTCTATTACTGAAAACAGTCAGCACACAAGGTCTGCTTCAGCTGACCAAGGGCATCCCAATAATAATGTTTTCTACAACTACCAGTCAGGAAACTACCAACTGACCATGCTTTTTTTCTCCCTTGCTCCTGCCTCATCCCATTATTCTCCTGGCCTACACCATCTGGAAAAACCACCTTCACTCCTGAGAGATTAGGATTTGCATGTTTTGGCACAGTCCTACCCCCAGCACACTGTGCTGCCAGCAGCATCTCAAAGCTCAGCGATCCTGGCAGGAAAATCCTGCCCAGATCTCAGCTGTGCAAAGGGAAAAGATCACAGAAGCAAGTGCAGGTTCTCCAGGAGGGAGGACTGTCCCCCAGCCAGCCTGGGAGCCACCCTTACAGCCACAACAGCCACCTTCTCTGCCATGGGTCCCTTTCTCTCCGTGCACAGGCCATGCTGGCAATTTTGACAGAGGATGGTTTATCAGTCATGGATGAAAACACAAAAACAGTGAATGCAGCCAGAGGGGAGCACCTGAAGGATGGGGACACATCCCTAGTAGGAAAACGTGAGGCACTCCCCATCACAACCATCTCCTAACACAATGAAATCCATGCTAGCCATGGCTCTGCTTTGCACTGGATTCTGGGACAGATGATAGGCCCAAGGCTTGTGTTTACCTTGGCTGGAAGGTTTCCCTAACACCTCTCTGGGATTATGAAGTTTAAAACTCCAACAACACAACAAGCAGCTAAGCCAAGCTCCAGCAGTGCTGCACTGCCCTGATTCCTCTCCCCTGAGCACCAGAGAATTGCCAATTACCTCCCCCTGCAATGTCAGCAGGGCAGCCTCCCTCCTTTCCACCGCTCAGCCTCTCCTCTCCTGCCCTCGGGCTGCTCTGGCTCCATCTGCTGCCTGCAGCTCTGCACCTCGGAGACAGCTGCCACAGGGACATCCTGGGTAATGTGCTCCTTCTTTAACAAAACCTCCTCGGAGATGTTGCACTGTGCAGGTTCACTGTATTGCATAGATTTCAGCTCTATCAGTCTTTCTAGTTTAATATTTAAGAATGTTTCTAACTGTTACTGTACTCTACAAGGGATTGATGGATAGCTTCTGCCATTCTTCCCTTTTCAGTATTTCAAGATAATTTAAAAAAATTAAAAACTAGTGATTTAATTTGAATCAGAGCAAACTATTTCTGAGGGCAGAATGACCGTTTGCCAAGGTTTCAGGTCTTAAATCTGAATCAAGACAATGAAAATTAATCTTGTTGCTGCCTGAAAGGCATGGAGGAGAGAGGCACTGTTAGCTCAGACACACAAGAAAGAGAAATTTAGACAAAAGTAAAAGCTGTAATGGTCAATGCAATCTTTTCTTAAATGAAACAAAGTGAAGTTCAGAGGCACTTGCAGTATCTTATTTGAATTCTTCCTTCAAGAATGGAACAGAAGCTGCTTCAGGCCCTTTTCCTTTGGCTGCCTGCAGTCCTTTGCACAGGACTTTGTCCTTCCCACACTGGCCCGGTTACCAGGCAGCACATCCACACCAGGGCTGAAGGGCTCCAGCCCCTGCCATCAGCACAGGCTCAGGGGGGGAAGAACTGGCATTGAAGGCAGCAGAGTAAGAACAGCAGTGCTGGCCCAGGCTGGAGAGGGAGGAGAGGTTTCTGTGAGCACACCTGAAGTGACACAAAGATGCACAATGCCTTCAGCTTGGCCAGGACATTATGAGTGGACAACCACAGCATCCCTTGTTAGCTATAGCATGAGAGGAAACCGAAAGCACAAAGAGATTTAATGTATTTACTTCTTGAACACTCAATCTTCCACAAAGAAGACTGTAACAAACCAATAAATAAATAAATAACTTTACGTAGATATTTTGCAGATTATCTTAAAAACCAGAAAAAACCCAAAACCCAAACAAAAACACTAAATGCACCTTCTCTAATGATGTGGCCACACAGATTTTCCAGGACTCTTCACTTCTCTGGGGGCCCAACCTCACACAAGGCACTGCAGGGCCCAGTCCTGATTGCCCTAAAATCCTATTGCAGATCATCCTTGCTTCCATGGAGCACATGGCCTACATCACCAACAGCCAGCTGGTGGAATGGTGGCTGCTCTTTCCCTCCCATTAAATCATTCCATATTTTTGCTGTTAAAGTCAGGAAACCAATTTCCTTTCTACCTATCTCTTCTTCTGCCAAGTGAACACTGTTGAATGGCAAGAGGCTATAGGTATTTCAAAATCTCCCCAGTGTCACAGCATTTGGGTCCCACATGCTACCTCCAGACTGTTCAGGAAATGAAAAAGCAGCAGCAATGTTTTCTCATGAATCCTCTGTTCACATTGGCTAGATAAGGCTTGGAACTACTTATCAGCCAAATTCTTCAGTTTACCCTATCTGCATGGCAGCACTTGTCACAAATAGAACAGAGATATCAAGAAATACCCACATCCTCTGAGAACACCCATATTTTAGGTGTCATCCATCTACCCACCCCCATCAGTAGGAAAAGCAGGAAGGGCAGTTGTAGGCTACTGCCTAAATAACATTGCCCTTATTAACATTTCCTCTCCAGTTTAGTAACAATTGGGCAATAAAACTGACACAATGAAGTTATCATTCAATTTTCAGCTAAGATGGAAAACTGAAATGGGCCCTTGCCAGTGGCATTCTTATACTAAAGTCAAAACGTGTATTCTTCTCTTTTACCATTTACTACCAATTAAGGAGAAGAACAGGAAAACCTGTGTCAAATAACATTTAACCAATTTAACCACATGTAATTAGGAAATGTCTGCAAGTGTAGGGCGAGGTCCATCTCTGCACAGAACAGATTTCTGCATATTAAGAGCCCACAAGCCAGCAGTAACAACCAAGTAGTATCAGACTAGAAACAGAGAGATCCAACAGACCCAGCTCTAGGACAGCCAACACAGCCAGGCCTCCTGCCAAGCTCAGTGATCTGTAGAGCCATGCAGCTTCCAGCATTTCCAACAACTAAAAGGAAGGGCAGCTAACAGGAAGAAATCAACATCTTCCCAGCTGAGCATGTAGCAACAGCAGGAGCACAGTGACTGTTCAAGGTTTGAATTGTTTGCCACCTCCTCAAGGAGCCCTGGCTTGAGCTCTGTAGTATAAACAACCCCAGCACATGTCAGCCAAAGTGGTGACAGATCATGTACAGAAGGCATGAACAGTAGAAACTCTTACCTTGGCTTCCTTCCTGCCTCAAGAGGTGAGCTCGTGGTGTGAGTCTCCTCTGCAGAGGTAATTTTCTCCCAGTTGCAGCTCATACCTCAATGATTACTGAAGACAGTTGAAGTGGAAGCACATGGATGCCAAGAGGAGATGCCTTACAAGCCAAGCACCATGGTGGTGGGTGTCTAACAGGGGCCTGGGTGGGCATTAAGGAACACCCAACCTCAGCACTGGTGGGTAACTCACACACTTTGTGTACCACAGAACCTCCTGGCAATATCACTGTGCTGTGCCTTAACTGTGCAGGCTTGGAGAGCACAGGAGACTCCACATCAGTGCTATCCAAACACAGCATGAAATGTCACTGTTAACCTTCTGTGTGGAGTGGCAACTCTGTATGGGACAGGACAAACTGTACAGGCCTGAACAGCAGCCTAGACTGCTCAACACCATTTTTTTTCCCTGGCTTTCCTGTTCTCCAGTTTGCAGGGCTGGGGCGTTGAACACAACGGTCACCAGCCACACAAATACCAGTACTTCCCATGTCCTCAAACAGAACTACACTCAGAGCTAGTGAGCAAGAAAGGAAAAAAAATTGTGATGCTGAGTCTTATCAGCCTTCTGGAAAACAAATGGCTGCTGAGGGACTACAAGGGCTGATGGGCTGGGTTTTGTAGGGGAAGAATACTTGTGTGGACAATTAGATTCTGGAAGAGGAATTAGTGTCCTGCCTGTGATTACATTAACAAAATGCCAATGCTGCATTCACTTGAGAGGCCAAAGAACTGGTCAAACTGTTAGCCATCATCTAGTCTTTGTTAGCAATTACCTAAATTCAGCAGCCAGCTCACATTTTGCTCAGAGACACAGTTATCTCCAGATTTGTGCACGCCTGGATCCTGCACAGTGCAAATCTGATCTGTTTCTAGAATAGCTGGATAATCATATTTCCATCAAATTAGCCAGTTACACATGGTACAGTGCTCAACTTGTCCTTCTACCAGCTGCTAAAGGACGGCTGACACCTGATCTGGCACAAAGCTCCTAGGGCACCATTAAAAGCACATTTACAGCCTATCACTGCTGCATGCCATGTGGCTGCAGCCGTTCTGTCCCACACACTGGCCCAAAAGGCAGATTTACTGTGTTGTTACATTCTGACCGAAAGCACAGATTAAATCTCGCTTTTAGATAGAAAACTCTAACAGAAATTACCATGACCTGCCACCAAAATCGGCAGAAATCAGAGTTGACATCCCTGAAATTTCTAAGGGGAAACAGTATCATCCAAAACCACCAAGCAAACAGAACTCAACTTGGAGCACAGCTTCGAGTTTATAACCAGGGATTCCACATATCATCCATCCTGAGGACTGAGGGTACAAAAACAACTGGGGGGCAGAGGTGAAGTGGGAACAGATACCCCAAGAGGGTGTTTGAAAAGCAGGAGGAATTTTACTTACCAGATCTAAAAAAGCCAGTGTTAACCAGATTTGGAAACATAACACAGCACATGCATCCCAGCTTTGCTGCCCAAACCATCAAATCAAGGCAGACATAAAGAGAGTAACCAGTGTGTTAATAGGTGCAATGCTGAATGAGCTACAGCTGCATGAGCGGTGCTTTGACTTGAATTCTCTTTGACTGAAATTCAGGCATTTGCCGCAGCCTCTGCCTCAGGGTAAATGGACACACAGCTCAAGATATTCCAGCTGAAACTTGAATGAATTTTCCTGCGTGTCGGATTACACACTTGAATTGCTCAGGCAGCCCAGGCTAAACCCTTGAATAAATCAATGGCTTTGTGAAGCCAAGGTGTGACTCTGGAGAAGTCGCACCTCACCCCTCAGTTTCCCCATTCATCTTGGGGAGCTTGTAATCCACTCTTGACACCGAGCTGAAAATCCTGCTGGCACACTCAGCATTCTGGTGATTGCTCAATCCCAGACCCAGCCTAAACAAGCGAGCACTGGGTGGTGGTCTGATCAATATTTGCTGGAAAATCTCGTACAAAAGAACAAATTATATTGTGTACACAGTGCTTGTTGTGTAATAGGACTGGCCGGCTCTAGGGAAGGGGAGTGCACACATGAGATAACACTCACACTCAGTGCAGGGAGCGTGTGGGGGAGTTCAGTGCATTCCCTTCCACTCTGCAAGGGCACAAATGCTCAACAGCTGCATCTAAAGAAGAATTGTTCTGAATTTTTAAGCCAAAACAGTCCGTGGAGGAACTTCTTGGGAAACTGGTGAACTTTAACCTTCCCAGGATAAGAAAGCTACCGTAAGTGTGAATGGGAAAGCTTTCAATGCACTGATAGACGTGAGAAGTGCTTTGTCTTAGGAGAAGGGCTGCACAGCCCTTCTTGTGTCTGAGCCCTGTGTGAGGAAGGGAGACTTAAGCGACAGTGACTTTGTTCTGCCAAGTGGCAGCTAAAGGTTTTACTAGGTCACTGCTCAATTCAGCAGCTATGGGAGGATTCAAAACCAGAGGGAGAGAAGGCATCTGGAGAAATGCATCGTCCCTGTTCTGTAGGGTCCTGTGCCAGCTTTTATAACCACAGCACTTATCAGTCAGCATAAGCTCTAAATTTATGTTTCCTCAGTGTCTGTAACGTATCCTCAATGCACCACTTTTTAATGTTGAAGGTGTAACTGCACAGGGAGAAACAAAGCTATCAGGATAAATGCTGGATTTAAGCTTTCAAAATGGACACTGCACTCAAAGGGCAGAAAAACTTCACAAAGTGCAAGGCTACTAACACCAAGCATGCTTCCCAAGGATGGGGCATTCTCCAAGTCCTGGAAGTACAAGGAGTGCTTAACTCTACAGCACGTACTGGGAATGGTGCTTGGTAAAGGCTGGCACAGGACTCAGGTGCCACAAGTGATTTATCCCTCTCCTACTCGGAGCTGAGAATGTGGGAACACTACCCCTGCACACACCTCTTGTGCTGGCAGACTCATTCAGGCAAGAGTAGCTCTTGCTGCTTCCTTTGTCCAGTTGGAGGAAAAACTTCATAACTCCATTTCAGAAGTAGTTTTCTCGACCAGACTGCTTTTGCACGCAAGGCATCCTAGATACTGTCAAGCCCCACAACTGCCAGTGGTTTGCTTAAGTGTTTATTTACATGAGGGAAATGCCTTCCAGTTCTTCAGTCACAGCCTGACCTAGCAAAGGTCTGGCAGGACAGCTGTCCTGGAAAATGCTTATTCTTTGAAATGGGGCAGGATCCCATTTGGTGAAAAGAGCTGGTCCCTGAAGCACCACACATCCAAATGAAAGCAAAGCTGTCTATTTCCTGGAGTGGCAACAGGAACAGCTCCATGGTCCCACTGCTGTGGCTCGTTACCCCAAGCAACCCAGTTTGCAGGCTTCCCTCTAGCAGAGGAAGAAGCCTCAGCTCAAAAACCGTGACATATCTTTAACATTCAGGGCCAAGAGAAGCAAGTGAGAGAAAATGTGTGGTTCAGTGCCTATCACTAGAAAGAAGTGTTTCTTTGCTTTTGCTCCAGAAGGATCAACAAGTCTCAGGTCCCCAGACTGGAACTCTGATAGTCTCTCACTTGTGCAAGTTTAAATTCATGTCCACACTTCATCGACAAACTCACCCCTGCTTTTAAATGATGAATAAACTGTACTTTGTGTTCATTACAGTGTAAATATCCCACACAAAACAACTGAACTCCTGTCCTGGAGTCCAGGCACTGAAAGAAGCAACAGCTGTTACCAGGCAGAGCCAGCAGGGATTACTGCAGTCACAACAAGGACTAAATCAAAGGCATATGACTGGACTAAATATGTATTGTGAGCACAACACCTGTACTGTGAAGGCAACTGCCAGACTGAAGAAATAAAGGAGTGGGTCAACAAACCTAATATTTACCTCTGCCACCCCAGGCAGCTGCCAGGACATAAAACATGTCCAGGGTACAGCACAAGGCCATGGAGCAGCTGTACAGCTGTGCCTCCCCAACACCTCCTCCTAGTAACAAGTGGCCTGCAATTTAGCCTTATTTTAATCATCAAACTGTGTGCTATGGTATACAGAAAGAAACACAACTTGCTGCAGGACTACCTCAGGACTATCGTGTAGGTTTTTTACAGATAATCCTTTCATGGGGAGGTAAAAGGGTAAAGTTTACACTACTGCTAAACTATGACTGCCCCATCAAAATCAGATCATACCTAGACTTTCAATAGATCAGCAGCAACATAATTCTGCTACCTGCCACGGAGTTTGCTCTCTGCTCCTCAGTCCCATTACTGAAGAGTAGCCCCAAAACTGGACGGACAAATAGCAAACCCAGTTATCACAACAGACATGAGAGATTGGTGCTGAAGCAGTCCAGGAATATGAGACTGATTTGCAGGACAGTGGGAAACAGGCTAAGACTGCCAGCACCTTACCCTCCCACAGCCAAGCACAGCCTACAGCAACCAGCCATGTTGCCACTTTATAGGGCACTGCATCACATCAATAGTTTGGCAGAGGAAGCTTTGTGCTCACATCAGTTCAGATGTAGCACAGATGGAAGTCTGCTCTGTGCCTTTTAGCAATAGCCCAAGCATACATCGTGGTTTAAAAGATGCTGCCCCCAAGAGAGCTTTCCAACTGCTCACTGCAGCTCCAAGGGAAACAGATCAGCTATGAGAGGCTGCAGAGATCAGCAAGGAAAGATTACCAACATGTGTTTTGAAAAAGGCCATGGAAGTAAAATTAACCCTATTATGTGTAGCAAGGACAGCTGCCCCAGTCAGTAGGGGTGACACTCAAGAGCAAAGACTGCAAGAGGCAGGGCAGAGGCTCAGGTGGCATTCTCCAAGCACTGCAGTCACCCCAGAGCATGCTGCTGCTGCAGGACACAACACAGATTCACTGCACTTGCAGACTTGCCGTGCATTCCAGAGGGATTTGTCTCAGGCCCAAGATTAAGTCAGTTACAAGATCCACTAACTGTACTCTGAAGGCTATCACTGGTATTATTATCACAAGCACTTATCTCAAATCTCATCTGAAATTGCAAGTTCTGAAGAATCTCATGAGCTATCCTCTTCTGACTACCAAGGCAGAATTTTTTTTCAGTAACTTTGTTAAATTGAGCTTGTTAGACCACTTCTCCTCTATTTAATAAGGTGAATACAGATGATTATGCTTTACTAGACCACAACCTGAATAAGACCCTCCAGTTCTCATGAGCCTCTTATTAGGGTGCACAGGAAATGATTCAGAATGAGTGAATCCATGTGCTACATGGAGCACACAGGCATGGAGCTCACCTGCAGCAGTAAACCCTGCCTGACCCAGAGGGGTTTAACATAGGAGATTAGAATTGCCTTCAGGGCTTTTTAATTGGGTTGTGTTGTTCTCACTGCTATTCAAGTGACTGAAGTACAGTGCACTGCACTGTGCTTTACTACCTTTCAGCACCCTAAATAAGAGGCTCATGAGAAGCCCTCTCAGACTCTTCAGCTGACAAGATAGCCGAGAAGAAATTCAAACAGGAACTTAAAAGACTAGACACAAGAATCAAGGAAAAAAGAAGAGCTATAATGAAACTAAATCATCCCTTGTCCCCTAAAATACATTGTCAGATATGAATGTAATTAGGAAGGACAAACTACAGCCACACCAACACTCCTGCCAGATGCAAGCCAAAGTTTATTCATTTTTTTCAGTAAGGGAAACCACAGACCTACACCACTTGTCCCCAGCTTCAGTGAATCATACAAAATGTGGTGTATTAGACTCTTGCAAGTTTGTGTTTGGCTGGGGGGCGTAAAGTTTGAATTTGTGTGCGAAGTTTGATTTTGTANGTAAAGTTTGAATTTGTGTGCGAAGTTTGATTTTGTATTTTAGAAAACCCGAACACCACCATAACTTTATTCACACATCCAACACCTACTACAAACTGTGCAATACAAGAAGGTCACTGGTTCCTAGAAAAAACTAATTCACAGCAGTTAAAAGTTCAGTTGGGCTTTGTTTAGATTATAAAAAAGCTGTAAAATATTGAGTAGTTTCTACATTCCAGCACAAATATTCTGCATTTTAAAGAGGAAACAGACTTCATTTACATGCAAGTACTGTCAAGTCACCTGTACCTCAAATGCATGCCTTCCAGCAAGATTAACCATCTCCCCCTAACTATCCTCATTTCAAAGGGGTACGTGCAGGCTCATGACTGTGGAGTTTCTTTCTGCCTTGCAGCTGCTAAGAACTGACCACCTTTTTAAGCAGCCTTAACCTTATTTTGTGAACACAGGTCTGTCTTAAAACCTCTCCACACCGATTTTTACAAGCCAGGGTCATCTCAATCTTATTAGTTCCATATTTACAATATGTAATACAATATGAAGATAATCAAATTCAGTGAGCAGGCTTGCTGCCACATCTGGGAAATCTGATGCCACAGTCAGGAGGCCTCTGGGTTGAGCCAGAGGCTGTACTAAGAATGAAAATCTAAGTCTCAAGTAAGTATTTGAAATCCACCTTTAAAAGTTAACAGAATTCCAAAGGTACACTTCTACAGCAGTGTAACAACACTGAGAAAAATCCCCCAACAAGCCACATTGGCCTCAACAATGTGTACACATTAGAATTTTCTTTTTCTGAGTAATGTTTCTTTAGTTATTTGGGATTATCATCTTGATGTCAGTTTAGCTGAGTATGTCTGCTTTGTACATAAGCAACTGCTAAAATTCTCCTGGCTTCTGCAAAGAAGGAGGAACCTTAAGACACTGAAAGTAGGGCAGTGACTAAGCATCTGAATAACGCAAGACACATTAAAACATAATTAACATACAGCAGTTACAGTAAAGCTATTCATTACCCACTGTTTAGAGGCAACAGATTCTTCCTTAATTGTATGCACAAGATGTTAAGTTTCCATCAAGTTCAGCCAAGTTTGTTGTTTCGCTGCTATTGCTTCAAATAAAAAGAACAA
>VZTT01068997.1:0-50316 GCA_013400855.1 Buphagus erythrorhynchus
AAAGAGTTTAAACCACAACCAGAGGGACCGAAATAGGCACGCAGGGTCAGATCCAGGAGGTGTAAATCATTGTGACTCTATCAAACCCGGTGCAGTTATGCCAATTTGTACCCGATAAGCATCCTGCCTCCTGTCCCCATCCCCTGAGCCCTCTGCTCTTGGGACGCCTCACTCACACTCACATCAAGCAGCACCAAGTCCACCAGGTCCCTTTCCTCTCTTTTAATTTTTAACTAGGCCCCCACTGAAATTACCTTCTCTCCTTTTTGTCCTGGGGGTCCCTACAAAAGAAAAGTGATCAAAAAAGGCCTCAGTAAATGAAGGAGTTCAGTGAATGCAAGGGGAAAGGGATTAGGGGGAGAGATGGGATAGGGATGAGATACTTACAGGCTGTCCCCTGGGACCTGCAGCACCCTTTAAAGAAACACAGGATTTAACGTGGGGTGGTTTTCCATTTACAGTGACAAAAACACAGCATATGGAGTAGGTGAAAAACTGAGCTTTTAAAAAGAATTGTGAAGAAAATTCTCCTTGTTACTCTGGAGGAGCGAAAATGCACACATGGTCTGGCTGCACCACGGGGGGGGATGTATTAAAAGGAGATGGGGAAAAATCATCAGGAAAACACACCCTTATTGTTCCCAGGACCTCAGCTGACAGCGTGTCTCCCTGGCCGACGCTCTGGGATGGAACCAGAGGCAGCCAGGACTGAAGGCTGAGCTAGGATTGTGCAACAGGGGAGTGGGGAGGGGGATCTTCAACATGTGCTTGCCAGAGGGCTTTGCTGACACTCAGGCTCAAAAAAACAGAATTAGCAGAAGAAAACATTCAACACTTCAGCGAGCGAAGGTGACTACAGAGCCTCTCTCTTGACATGCTCATGTTTGGGATTTCATCATCAGAGATGTCAAGAGGAACAAGACAGCATTTGGGCTTCCATACAGTGCAGCCTAAGTTTATCATTTTCAACCAAAAGCATTTTAGTATGATGCACATATGAAACAGGGCTTCAAGGGGCGGGGCAGGGAACCGCATTTAATACAAAAAAGATGCTTTTTTTGGTTGTTGTCAGATAAGTTGAAAGCTGCCAGATGGGTTTTCAGAAATCTTTCCATCAACTTTTACTTGTCCTGTGAGGCCAACCACAAAAAATGTCAGCTCCCAGAATATATTTAAAGAACATAATTGCTAAGTGCAAGGAAAACACATCCCATGCGTAACTAGAGAGTTGCTGTTGTGACATGATGAATGTGATAGCCATAATGCAAAAATTACAGACATGCATCCCAGCACTGCTATTATGAAGTTACAGAATTAGGGATGCAGCTAGTGCATCAGCTGAGGTGAGATTGCTACCCTGCCCATGAGCTTGTTTCCAGCTCAGGCACAACAGCACTGCAAACCAACCCACCACCCGCAGACAAACATGGATTTTTACCATCTCTCCCTTCTGTCCAGGATGGCCCTGCAAAAGAAAGGAAACACACATCAGCTTTGGCCACTGCAGACTCTAGATGATGTTAATGATCAGCTTCTGCTGAGTGAACTGTGTGCCCCCAGAGCAGTACAAGAAAGGTGCTGCTGCATCTCTCTTGGGGGTGAAGTTCCTCATGGCAAAAATAGGGTCCTGCTGCAGGAAATTAGAAGCCAGAGGAATGTGCTACCAGCTCCTTGTCCATTCCAGCACTGGAGCAGTGTGGTGGGGAACCTGGCTACGTGGCTGCTACATGGAGCTGTGGGTTTCATGTACACTGGGCTCATGGAGAAGTGGCTCATTTGTGCCCAACTCTCCAAAGGATGGGAAGAACTTGGGTTTCCAATGCAAATCTCTAAGGACAGCATGGAGGTCTCTCAGAGGTCTTTAGGATCCTTCCCTCCTCTGCTGCAGCTCTTTTCAGCACAGCAGCAAAGAGGAGGAAGCTGCTGGCTAAGGCAGAGGGCTGATACCTCAGGGATCTGCTCTGCCTGTCTGACTCTGGGTGGGAGTGCCTGCTAAGGCTTTCCCTGCAGCAGCCAGGCTGCTGCACTTGTGAACTGCTATTTCATAGATTTACCTAGAAAGGAACAGGCCATACTCTGCCTTCCTTAATCTCCTGACTCCTGCATCTCCCCCAAGGCATCTGTGGCATCTTCCTGGCCTGCCAGCCTCCTAATTTTCTTTTAATCCATGCATGTGCATGACATTGCAACATAATCCCCTTAAAACATAGGGTGTGGCACCCAGGCTGCAGCACAGTGGAACCCAGCAGGAGGCAGGAGAAGTTCTTTGCTTACCGGTTTGCCATCCAAGCCAATAGGGCCCTGAAATAAAAGAGGAAAAATGATGAAAAATGCTTTCCCCGGGGTGTCTGTCCATCCGTGCCCCAGGAAGCACTATGTGCCACGAGACTGCATGGGCTGGGGTGACCTGAGGTGACTCCCTGCCCTCCTGCCCAGTCCTGGCAGGTGCCTGACCCACTGAGTACCAGCCCAGATTTCAGACTGCTTCAGCTCACTGTCAGCACGTTTCAGCAGCAATGCTGGACACAGGAATAGAAGCAAGGAGAGATTCATAGGCAGTTTGCAAAAAAAAAAAATAAAAAAAAAAAAAAAAAAAAAAAAAAAAAAAAAAAAAACACCCCAAAATTTAAAATTTTACAGTGTTCAGTACACTAGTTGTGTCTCAACAGTTTTCCCAAGACTTTGATTTAAAAGGGCACCCACCTTTGGGGAAAGAGGAATTTTTGCAAATGATGGAATAATAAAAGTGTCCCAGGGAAGAGGTGACATACAGCTCAGCACATGCTGAAGGTACTGTTTGATGAGAAACAGGCTCTGCAGAGCTGTCCCACCCAGCACTTTCTCATGAGCTGGGTCCATTTGTTTTCTGCTCCTCCAAAAGCCAAAGACCACGAGTGCCTGGAGAGATCTGCTTCTCCTCAGCCCAGGGGCTGCCAATTCCTCCCATTTTGCAGGCGTGAGAGCCTCCCCACAGACCTGCTCTGGCACCTGCAGTGTCCTGGAGCAGCAGCTGAGCTGCCTGGCAGGAGCAGGGATGGGGGGTGCTGGTGCTTGCCTCAGGCTTCCTAGCTGTGCAGGGTAAATGCATGTGGATAAACAGCAACTGTAGGAGCTCCTCAGCAGCCTCAGTGCTTCAGGGAGTGCTGCCAGCAACTGCTGGATTGAAATGAAATTTGCTTTGTCCTCTCCTGGGCATAATCTCTGTTCCCTTGCAACTGTGCTGGAGAAGAATTCTCCTTCATGTCTTATGTCCTTTCCCTGTGGCATGACCAGGGTGTCCAGCCACCACAGTCCCCAGCTGACCCTCAACAGGCAGCTGGATCCCAGGCACTTGCTGCTATTGGAATATCACCTAAAAGCTCAATTAAAGTTGGAATTTCCCCTACCTAGGGGTTGGTTTTTTTGTTTGGGATAGGGGTATTTCTTAGGATGGTTTTCTTTTACCAAACAGGTCTGGCTTTAACTATGTTATTTTAACACTTGGGGCATTTTTTTAAAAACTAATTTCCTTTCAGAGTTGTGTGGTTTGGGGGTTTTTTTGGGTTATTTTTTTCTCCCTAAGTATCCTTTAAAAGGAAAAAAAAAAAANGGGTTTTTTTTTCTCCCTAAGTATCACTTAAAAGGAAAAAAAAAAAGAAGCAGAAAAACAAATGAAGAAAAAACTGCTTTTCCCAGTGATATCAGATCAGGTCATTGGTTTCAGGAAGAAATGATGAGACACAGCAAGCACTTATGAGGCTTCCTAGTAATATCACACATCCGTACCTCATAAATTAAGAGTTACACTTACTGGGAATCCAGGAAAACCTCTTGTTCCAGGCTGGCCCTGGGAAGGATGAAACAGAGACAGCAGCTTAGAGGAACTGAAATGAATTTTGATGGATCCTAAGTCCCCTCTACAGAGCCTTTCCTCCAGCCTCTGACCAATTATCCTACAACTCTCTGAAGAGATACCCAATTCCCCTCCAAGGGGAAAGTGTCTTGGGAAGGAGGGGAAATCTCTCATCCCCACTCCAATTTGTACAGGGCCAAGAAAATGCTGGACCAGCTCCAGTTTGGATTGCAAGCAGTTTCCTTGAAGTCTCTACATTAATTAAATGGGTGTCCCTAGCCCATATGTTAGGCTTTTGGAGTATATTCCAGAGGCTGAGCTCATTTTATGGCAATTCTTGCTGCCATAAACCTGAGATGTTTAATGCAGGGTGCTGTTCTGTGCAAGACAAGCTTTGCAGGTCACTGATGTCTAAATAGAACCATCCCTCTCCTCCTCCTCCCCTCATCTCATGTCCCAGCTCATTCATTTTCCTCACAAATAATTCTGGAGATGAACTTATATTTTTCTCTTCTGGTTTTTGTTGCCATTTTTTTGTTGTTGGTTTTTTTTGGGTTGGTTTGTTTTGTTTTGGTTTTTTTTAATCCTCTGAGAGCTGGAACAAAAAGGAGAGTTAGGGTTTGTGATGAGAGGAACATGAGCACCAAGACTTCTCCCCCCACCCCTTCCTGGCTAGCTAGTTGTGGCTACCAGTTTGGGATCAGGTTCTGCAAACACTGGCTTGGGATGTGTTTGGCAGCTTTTTCATCCCCCACTTAAGAACACCAAACAAAGAGAAAATGTCCTGGCTGTTAAGTTTTTGGCGTCCTTCAATTTTTGAGGCCTGTGACATCCCAGGTCACAGGTATTGTAGCTTTGTTGGTGTCCAGGAAAGACACTGCTTCACTTCAGGATTTTGCAGTCTGTTTCCCAAAAAAAGCAGAGAGACTCAGTGAAGATTTATCCCTGCAGAGGGTGGGCCCAAAGAGCCTCTTTGCAGGGTTTAGGGATGCCCCCACCACAGAATCCCTCACGTCACACTGAAGAGTTCTGGTTTTGTACACAATGCTAGCAGGACCTAATCACATTTGCACTGTTTCTTCAGTTCTGCAAAGTTGAACTTGGTCAGCTCTGCTTTGCAAGATACACACAAAACCACCTGGCCCTGTTGGCCAGTGACCAGAAGGGAAGATAGGCTATAAATTAAAGGATCTGTCCACCGCTGGCTTCTGAAAAGGCAAGAAGCAAGAAGAGCCTAGCCAGAATTCATTAATTTTGGTTCCCTGCTGGACACCTCCTTGACAAAAAGTGCTAAAAAAAGAACTGGGGAGAAAAGCCTGGAAGTGGTGCAATTTGGCTTCCCCTGTAGACTCCAGACTGTTGCCTCTCTCCTCGGAGGAGAGCAGAATGATTTGCACGGTATCACGCCAAGACAACAGTTCAGCAGCGAGCGATTCCAGGAGACTGTTTTTGTTGGGTGGCTGGTTTTCCTTGTCTCCTTTTTAAAATGTTGATTGCATGAAGTATGTAATCCTGGGAGCTGCCAAATCATGGAGACCGTCTGTTTCTGCCACTATCGGCGCACTGTCCCTCTCTGGCCAGGAGCGAAGCAGCTCTGAGCTCAAGCAAAAACTTCCACCTCCAAACAAAAATCTGGAAACTATTTGTCATCCCACATCTTCCCGAGTGGCCCCTTGGCCAGGGTTTCCATGTTTGTCTTCAGTGCTCAGCCATCCTCTTGACCTATCACCAGCTCCCCAGGAAACTGGATCATCTTCACAGTAGGCTTTGCAGGGGGAAAGTGTGGAGTTGGGCCAGTCCTGGCACCTCAGGGCTTTGACTGGTGTAGGCAAAACCCCATTTTAGATACCATTTGCCATCTGATTTTTCTGCTGCTTTAAAGGCGCAATGTGTTCTGCGCTTTCCAAACAGCAGCAAAGGCGGCAGCACCAAAGCAGACAAAATTGTCCTGCAGCCCAGGCACATGTCCTTCAGGAAAACTGTCTGCTTTGCAGGACCTACATGGACAAGAACTGATGGCTTTTCTCTCTGATTACTATAATTAACACCGTCCAGAAGGCTGAGAGCCAGAGCTTGTGGGAAACAGCAAAAGCAACAGGGCACTTACCCTCCAAAATCTGCTGTTTGTGGAGCAGGGTGGTCTTGCTCAGACCTTGGCTTGAGAGACTTGCCAGCCCTTCTTCCTTGCCTGGACACATGGCCAGGGACCATCTGCCAGGCATAAAACACTTGGGGAGACCCATTTGGGTCCTGGGCTTTGGTTCTGTCACTTCTCAAACTCCAGCATCCCCGGCAGGTGGGCCTGGGGACCGGCAAAGCTGTTTTTTATTAGAAACACTTGTCATGGGGCTTTTGGGAAGTTAATTGGAAAGCCAGATGTAGCCAAGTGTTCGCACTGCCTGGGTCTCTCTCACTTGACCTCTGCTGGGAGACAAAGGTTGCCAGCAGCCCATCCTCTCTGCAGGTCAAGGACGGTGCTCTTCACAGGTTAATCAGAATGGGAAGTGCCCACTGGGAGGGAGAGAATTGAATCTCCAGGTCTTTTTTCATGGAAATCTCCGGTGGAGGCTGTGCAGGGATGGAGGGAGAGGTCTGGCACAAAAGCAGAGGCTTGATGGCTGAACCACAGTGCGAGAAGCATCCAGCATTTAGGGCACATAAACCCTTCATCCTGGCCTTTTTTTATGACCCTGGCCTCGCAAAAGGTTTTGTCTCTGCACTGTTGCACCTTGTAGAGATGCTTTTACTGGAAGAGGGTGAAAAAGGGTGGCCTTTTCTCAGCCAGATAAGTGGTAACCATGCTGACAAAGAGCTTCCAAGATTTTGGGTACAGGACAAAGACCTCTGAACTACCCTTGGTCTTTGTGAGCTCCTCAGTCACTGCCTTAGCTCTGATCCTGCTCTTCAGTAAAATCGGGGGGCTTGTTCCCTGCTGATTAAACCAAAGGCTGAAATCAGCCAGGCAAAGGGCAAATTTTCACCAAAAGTGATAGCAGCCCTGTCGCAAAAAGGAAATATGCTCCTTCCTTTTAAATGCAGGAATTTGGTTTCCTTGCCGAGGGAAGGCTTCCTCATTTGTTCTGGAATATGAGCTATAATTTCATTATATATAGTATATAATAGCAGCATAAAACTAAGGCTGGCTCAGCATGGGAACCACATTACACAGGGTTTTTGCTCTTTCCAGCTGATGCTGAGTCTTAAAGCCCCTCCTAAGTCTTTCCCAGTAACTTGCCCACATCCTGCATCAGACAAAAATAGAGAGAAAAGCCACTTACGGGTGGACCACGGGGCCCAATGATAGACATGCCAGCTTCTCCTGGAGCACCCTGCAGAGAGACAAAGCAGAGGAAAAGGGGTGAGAACAGCAGGGGAAAGCACAAAAACAACTATATCCCTATCAAGATTGGGGTTAAGTGAGGGTGCCTTAGGTGTGAGATCTTCAGGGCTTATGGGGCAGCTGCTGTTCTGGCCTCCCCCAGCTCCTGCCTGACACTCTGGGAGAAAATATGTCCTTGAGAGCTGCTCAGATGTGCCAGAAAATGGAAGCTGCACAGCAAGGAGAAGTATAAACACATAAAACACTCTCTGGCAAAACAGAGGTTCTGCCCCATTGCAAGTGTGAAAGATGACCTGAAACTTTTTCTGCTTCCTTCCTGTGAGTTCCAGGAGGATTGAGTCCTGCAGAAGAAAGGAAAAGAGGGATGTGCTGGGCTCCAGGGAAGTGGGCAGCTTATTTGGTTGCCTCCAGAAATGCCTCCCTTGGATACTCAGTTGAGATGTGGATGAAAACAAAGCAAAGTGCTTGCTGGAAAAGGAAACAGCTGCCTCTCCAACCCCGAGCCACCCACAGCGTGTGATGGCCAGGACATGTCACTCTCTTTGGAAACGTGGTGTATTCCTGAGAGGCAGCTCCACAAGTGCCCAGGGCTGAGGAGCTTTGGGATGGAGCATCCCATAAACCAAGCAGCCTGTAAGAAAGCAAAGCACTCTGCAAAACAAAGCTGTGAGCTGCCAAAGACTTGGGGCTCTCATGGAGGGCTTCAGGGAAGCAGGGGAAATTAGGAGTGCTTTTTTTCCATTGTTTGTTTGTTTGTATCTATCTGCTGTCCCTTCATGAAGACTTTGGCCAGAAACAAATGCAAGGATATGCAGAGAAAAAAGCAGGATGGCTTCAGATGGGAAATTCTGGTCTGTTGGATAATGTTGCTTGGCTCAAGTGAGCAAAGAGTGAACAAAGGAGGGAGAATCTCTGCCCTATTTTACCCTTCCTTGTCGTGTCTTTATCTATTATGAAGAGGAGCAAACATGGTACTGCATAGATGACCCTCCTTGTCAGGTAAATATCCATACCTTTCTTAATTTCTACACACTGTTATTCAGTTATTCAGGAATCCTAAACACCTCCATCTCCCTGCTCTCACAGTGGGGAGGTACTCACAGCTCTGGGGAAAACATACTAACAGTAAAATGCCAAACACTTAAAAACAGGGGCCAGCAGTGGGACTGCTTTGTAGACCAGCACTTCTTTGTGGGTACAAATCACAACTCACTGCGTGGCAAACACTCTGTGAGATGGTGTCCCACAGACTTAAACCACACCATCAGCTTTCCTCAGGAGGAAGAGGTCCCACTGTGTCAGAAATTCCACTTTCATTCCTTGCTCCCACCTGCACCAGGCAGCAGGCTAACCTGGGAGGTAGAGGGGAGCTGCCAGAGGGGGAGAAACGCAATGGTTAAAATCCAGGAAGCCTGGAGGGAAGCCCTGCATGTGCCCACTGGCTCTTATGCTGTTAGTAAATTGTCATAAACAAGAAACACAGCTTCTTTGGAGGCTGAGTGGCCTGGAAGGAATTTGGGAAATCTACTTGCACTGACACGGAAGATGGGGCAGCCCAGGGGTGTGGAAGCCCAAAGGTGGCCGCAGTGGCCACAACTGTGATGGGGAAGCTTGGGCTGGCCCTAGAAGAGGACAGTTTGGGGGTGCTACAAGCTACAAGGAGCTGACTCACCTTCTCTCCAGATTGCCCTTTTAGTCCCTGGGTCAGTGGCAGCCGTCAGAGCCACATGCAAAGGGTGCAGGGAGGAGAGAGAGAAAGGGAGAGAGAGACAAACACAGGCGTCAGCGGCAAGGGCACGCTCTGCCACCCCACAACCCTGCCCATGGGGCTGGCATGAGCAGGGTGGCCTCAGCTCCTGCCCTGCTCCTCTTCCCCATCCTCACCATGGGATGCCTGAGCAAGGAGCAGCTCCAAAATACAGCGCTCAGCCAGGCAGGGCATGGCCCCCTTTGCTCAGGGCAGAGTTATTTGGAAGGAGCAGCTGCCAGTGGCAAGCAGGGGTGCATGTTAGGAAACCCAGGGTTAGCAAGCCCAGCTGGGGCACGAGGTGGCAGCGGGAGACACCCAAACAGGGGGATGCTGAACCAGAGAAGGGCCTGGAGAGTGCAGCAGGTGAAATGGAAACACCACCCCAGCATGTGTGTGGCTTGCAGGGCCGGTCACCCTGCTGAGACCAGGGGTGATGTGGGGCTCAGGGAGAGTAGTTTTGCTCGAACTGACAGGGGTTATCCTGAAAGCCACCCTCCCCCAGCCCCAAATCCTGGGGGTTGGAAGAGAATGGGAAAGATGAGGCACACAAAAGAGGTGGTTTGACTTACCGGCCGCCCAGGGATTCCCATCGCACCTTTGTCCCCCTGGCAATTAAGGCAAAAATCAGAGGGAATTGGTAACAGGCCAAAAGCAAGGTTATAAAACAGCACAAATGAACTAAGCCACAGCAGCAGCTTCACACTGTGGTGCAAGTATGCAGGGATTTTGAGAGGGAGAAAGTTAAAGAGCAGAGTGTGTTTGCGTGCGCCCGAACCTGTCTTTAGAATGTGTGAGCCACCAGCCTATTTCCACCTCTGACAGACCCACACATCTCACAACAGAAATTACATACACCAATTTAGGCAGCAGAAGGAAGACAGGAGTCTCCAGTCAAACAAAGTACAATCCTTATTTCCAACACTTCATAAAATCCAGGTCCTGGGAACTGGCTTCCTGCAGCAGCCAACTGTCACGTTTTTCTCTTTCTTGACCAAAGTCATCTGGGTGTTAGCTTTTTATTTATAGAGTTATCACTTTAAAACACTATTCTCTTAGACTTGAAAATACTGTCCTGTCCAGAAGCAAGAGAAAAATGTGAGAACACAAGCTGACACAGGAAAAAGCACGTCTGGAAGAGGACATATGAGCAGCTGTTTTCAGTGTCCTCTACCCCTCTGAGATACTTCCCAGTGCATTGTCAGCATGTGAGTGATCCTAACAGTGGTTTTGGGAATGACTTTGGGTCAGGTGACACTGGACAGAGCCTCGTAAACACATGAACATAAGACCAGTGACAATTTTCTTCACCCACTTACCTACAAGGCAGTTGGCTGCCTCTTACAGCTAAATTGTACTATGCAATTAAAAAAAAAATGAATTATCCCCTCTGCATTCCTGGTCGCCAAAACTGAAGGCTGTGCAGATCTGGAAGATAGCAGCTCATTGCTAAAGGATCTTGATGATTATGGCTTCAGCAGTCATGTAGCTTTTGCTCTATATTTTTCAAAAATGACGTGATAATAATGCCTCAGTTCTGTTTCCAGCGATGTTTGGGGTTTCCTTATGTAAAACAGAATGTTCCTGCCCCTGGCTGACTGTGTCTGTAGACATAAACCTGGCTTTCTGGTTTCTGCAGCTGGACACACCAGCCCCACTGGTGCCACCTCTTCATGCCTCCCCACACGTTCAGCCCCAGCGCGTGTGAACATAATCTGAAATCTCTGGAAGGGGAAGGCACTTAGCTCTGTTTGTTCTTCTGGGTGTACACAGAGGCTGTGTATCCCAAACTCAAACATGATTGCTTGGGATCAAACCATCCCCTGGTGGAAGCTCAGCCACTTCCCCCTGCAGAGCTGGGGGGGCTCTTTGGTATGGGGGGCATTCCTTTCCGTGCAGCACATGCTGTGATAAACTGAAGAGCCATACACACTTTGCAAAACCACCCCTTTCAGATGGATGAAACCCTGAACAGCTGCTTGATCTTAAGTTTTGTTGAGGATATATTATGGGAAACTGCTTTCTTCCAGGGTTTTAGGTGGGTTCTCAGCCCTGTTAACATTTGCCTATCTCTGTGTGCCAGCAGTGAGCAGAACTCCCGGTGTCACCATCTGGCCCTGGCATTACTTTGTGGCTGCTGGAAAACATAATGCTGAGCTTTCCTCTGCTTTTAGTCCCTTAAATGCTGCTTTCCTCCAGAGCTGAGCCCAGGCTGATTTCCCTCGTGGCTTTTGAGGTAAAAGCTGAACTTGCTTCTTCTGTCTCTGCTGTGGAAGAGCCCAAGGCCAGGGCTGAGCTGTGTCAGGTCTCTGCTGTGAGTACCTGCAGTGGTACATGACTGCACCGTGTCTGGTATGTGACTGTGCAGAGTTACAGCCCTCCAAGCAAGAGCAGCAAAGGGGGAGCTCCTGGCAGGACAGCAAATAAATGCCAGATGTTTATAAGGAAAGGTTGTCTGTGACAGGGAGCCAGCAAAGAGCACTCGTGGGTGGATGATACCATGTAGGTTGGTTGCAAAGCCATGAAAAGCTGCCTGAAGCTCCCACATCAGAGTTAAAAGAGCATGAAAGGCAACCAGCAGCCTCTGTCCTGAGTCAGGGGAGAGCCAGCAGCACAGTTTACATTTCCTTCACTGGGAAATTGCCTGTTATGGCTCGTGCAGTCTCCAGGTGAGCCACAGCCTTGGGGAGCAGGGAACCACCACCAGGAAACCACGCTGCTGCAATTCCAAAACCCACGCTCCTTCCTCAGTCATGACTAACTCAGATGCAGATACTGTTGTTATGGATTTTTGCATTTGTCCCAAGGTGACTTAGGCCTTCTAAATCCTGCTGCAACTAGCAAATCCCATCAGCCAGAACATTGAACACTTTGCCTCTTCAACCAGACCCTCAAAGACATCTTCAAAAGTAAAGGAGAATCCATGAGGATTATGCTACCCTTTAAGTTTGGACCTACAAAGCTCTTGTGGTCCCTGCTCTGTATGGGCCATGCCCTGTTTGCAATATTCTATTCCATGTCACATTTTGTATGCAAGTCTACTTTCTACCACCTGATGAATGCTGGGGGCCTCCTGATCAAAGTACTGCCAGACAGAAAGAATGAGGGGATGAAACAGAAATAATGAAGTATTTACCAGGAGCTGTGGCCTTTCTGTGAGGCCCTGGAACAAAATACACTGAAACAGCAGAAAAACTCAAATTCTGAAGGGAGGGCTTGATAAAGCCATGGAATCACATGGAATGGTGTAGGAAACAGAATGGTTAAACAAACTCCAGCTCCTTGACCATCAGCTCTGATTGCTTTGGTTTCCTAATCTCCTGCTTGTGAAGTTTTCTCTCCTTTTGGCACGACTCTACCCACAGCTCCCCACACGAGCTCTGAAGGTATCTGCGAGTCCACGGAGAACAAGCTAATTACAGGGCTTTGACTTTCTTCCTTAGCTTCCATCTGCTAAATATTATTTTTTCATGTATGGAATTGCTGCAGTTGCCACAGAAATGTTGCATGATCAGAAATGGGAGAGAAAATGTCCGTGAGAGGATCATTTGCTTCGGATGTGGTCCAGACAGCAAAAGGACTATTGCACGATTTCATCACTTCCTTCCTTCGCCCCTTCTAGTCCCAATCCCATCAAATGTCTTACAGGACTGCGGGCTGCCCTTGCCTTCACCAAAGCCTTGACTGACTTCAGGAATAAGGGTGGAAGTGTTGGTTGGGCAAGAAAAGAACATGAAGTTCCCTTTTGCATCTGTGGTGTTGCACATCCATTTCCCTGGCTTTTGTCCTTGTTGTCTAACACTGGAAGCAGGGCTCAGTGCATTTCTAATGAGTATTTCTGCCCATCTCCACACTCAAGCCAACACCAGCACTGGGAGCTAAGCCCTGTCACACAGTGTGCTGTCTCTTTTGCCAGCTGGGAAACAAAAACAGGAGAGAGATGTGAGGTGGTCATTGCTTTGGGGTCACTATCCAGAGCAATGACAGTCAGCCAGGCAGGAGCCCAGGCTGCTGCTCATTAAACCATTTCCATTTCAATCACAAGAAATATGGAGGGGTGGGAGAATGTTTCCTACAGTGACATGTAGGATTCACTTGGCTCTTCAGAGCTGAAATTTTGCTCACAGTGACTGAGCCGATCCCGCTCGCCAGCTGATCAGAAACCCAAGAGGTCCTGAATGAGATGAGGGTCCTACTAGTCCAAGACAAATCCCACTTTGGCTAAGAACACTCAGTCTGCCCAGCTTCCTCTCGTTATTTCCATTGGCTGCAGCACTCCTCACAGCCTGCCCTAGAAGCCTGCTTGCACAGACAGGTTCAGGGGGTCGCAGTAAGCCAGGATACGGTAGCACACAATTTCAGCACTTCTCTGGTGGTCCCATGTGCTTCTGCCAGGCTTCAGTCTCTCATTACAATATTAGGTTTCCAACCCTTATGGCTGCAGAGGAAGCCTGGAGTGTGTGCCTTCCTCACCCCACAAAGGCACTGACTGCTCTCTAGAAGACCCCTGTGTTGATCTAGTGATTTCTCTCTGATTTCTCACAGCAACAGTAGAAATGCCAGCACCTCTACCAATTCTGTGCCCATCTCACTCCCTTCAGTGCTAACATGTGGGCTGCCCATTTTGAAGTGGCAGAGGAGCCAGCTGCAGCTGCCTGCAGAGAGGTGCTGTCCTCCCAAAAAGCCACAGCTAATGCTGAAATACATCCACTTCAGCAGCCAGTCCTGAAAGCCCCCTGGGATAAGCTATTGCTGAAGTTTGTGTGGATCAGGGTTTCCAGCTGTGAAATGCTTTCAGACCTTTTGGCCTAGGAGGTGCAACTTTTTGGAAGATTGCTGTCATTAAATAGGTCTGTGCTCGTATATCTGTGGGAGTTCAGTCTATAGCATTTCAGCCTGATGAAAGGGGAAAGAAAATAGGTTGTGCAGCAACTACTACTCAGAACATCATCTGCAAACTGTTTAAGACATTTTTGCGTGAACAGACAAAAGATGACTACCGTATGTTTAACTTCTCATGTTCCTTCACAGAAACCCTGAATAGTCCCTCTATTGTAACACGGATATAAACCATTTCCTCTGGAAGGAGCATGCTAGAGACAATGCAGCATTTCTTTATAATCCTGAGAGCTTCAGGATTCAGTCCTTGCATTGCTGCTCCTGGTTCACTGTGGGTCTCCTAATAGCTGCAAGAAAATTCCTGCAATAACCTAGCTATTTTCCTGAAGCCCAAATTGTCTGCACTGAGGTTTTACATTAGCTAACATTTGAAAAGGAAGCTGTCAACACAATTTTTCCTCTGAAATTGATAGTTGCACAGCCATACTTGAAGGCCCAGCAGCTCAGCCAGCCCGGGTGAGTAGCAGGGAACAAGTCCCTGCAGCTCAGCCCCTGCCATGTGTTTGTGATCTGTCTTTCCCTTTTCTGCAAAGCCATCTCATCCAGCACGTGGCATCCCATGCATGTGAGCCAGTTCCCCCAGAGCTGGTCACACACAGATCTCTGCTCCATGTGAAGCTGCCATGGCCCCATCCCTGTGCTCCCTCCAGCTCCCCCTCACAGGCTGAGCTGCAGCAAGAAAATCCCACCCCAATCCAGCCCTGAGCAGTACTTGCTGTTTGGGGTAGCCCAGGCTGCCAGGACTGCAAAGGTGGCTACCACACCACACCACAGCACAGACAGGAGGCTGTGGGTTCATGCCCCACAGACTCTGTGTCAGCAGCTTCTAAAACCGTGGAGGCTTGGTACTTACAGGCGGACCTGAAAGAGAGAAGAAAAATAAACAACAATTAATTTTTTTTAATGCAGTCAATCCTAACAAGAAGAGCTAGAAAAAAACATTGCACTATCTTTTGGGCTTAATCCTCAGTCTGCTCCCATTTGCTGATGCACTTTCACCAGCTCCCTGCTTGTTAATTAAGGTACCCCCACAATTAGCAGCTGCTAATAGCCCCCGTGAGTGCAGGGCAGCCACTGACAGCCTTGTCAGAGCCCTGTGATGGGAAGGCCATGCAAGTCAGGCTCATGGCACTGTCAAACTCAGTTTTGGTCCTCTGGCACACATGAGAGTGGGGAACTTGTCATTTATATGACTCCTCACATCCTGCCCACCCCTGGGGACTGAGAAAGTTGAATTTGAGGGGGCAAGAGCCCCTTTGCTGCTGAAATTCCTACCCATTTCCCACCAGCATCAGTGATCTTGCAAAGGTGTGAAATGATTAACAAGGAAATTACAGCTATTAAAGACATCAGGTACATTTTCTCTTTAATACAAGCAAATTTTCCCCTTTGCTTCTGCCTCTGATCCCATAGAAGCCAACCTGCCCTCTCGGAAGAAATTCCCTCAAATCCTTTGGGTTTCTTTTCTTTTGGAAATCTTTTTTTTTTGGAACCTGCCAGTGCAGAGCACTGCATCTTCCTCATACAGAACAGTTGCACAATATATATCAGGGCTCAAACAGCACATTTCTTTCATCAGTTTCCAGAAAATTCCTCAAAATCCTGACAGATATTGTGTGTGTGGAAAGAAACCCCTGGACTCACTATTTTGTGGTTTCCTCTCTGTGGGAGAAGCAAGACACACCATACAACTGTCAGGGGTTTCTACATTTTCCATACTTTATGGACATTCTGTTTGCTTTTTTTTTTTTTTCCCCTTCACACAGAGTGCCAAGAAGGAAGGCTAAGCAGTAAAACAGGCGAGCTGACAGATAACAGGCAGCAGCCTCCTCTTTGCACGGTGAGCACCTGCAGAATACGTTCACATCCTGAAAATGCCCCTGGCTGAATGTCCACAAAAAGAAGCTGGAGACTTGGGATGAACAAACGTTTTCCACATTGGAAACCTCTCACTTGGCATGACTCTCTCACACCAGGTTTGGTGACCTGAAGCTGCCCTGTCAAATGCCACTGTTAGACACAGCTGCCATCGTGGTTGATCAGAAGAGCCAACCTCTAGAAAGTAACTTTTGGTTAAAACACAAAAAATAATAACCCCTTTTATGATGGCTGGCAGAGCTAAAGTCAACACTCGCAGCTGGAAGGCTCAACAACTCAAAACAACTCCAATCAAATTTAGGACAGGAGCTCAGGGGTGACCCAGATCTGGATGGCCTGGCAGTCGCCCACCGCCGGTGTTGATGCTGAGGTCACTGTCCTGCTTGGTACACCACGTCTAAACAACAAAAGGGCTTCTGATCAGACAGCTCATTTAGGAGAGCAAGGTCAGAATTATGCTGGAATCCTAATTTATGCCAGACTGGCAGAAAAGAAAGAAAAAAAAAAAAAAAAGAGAGAGAGTTTTCTGAGTCTGGCTTGCATGACAATAAAGTTCTGTGAGAGAACTGTTTTGGAGAGATTTTGTTTCAGACTGAGTGCCCTGTCACAAGGTCAATGCTTATAGCTTGCCAACACACGGACTTTATTTCCATTAGCAGCATTACAGACCCTTAATAACCCACCTACCTGTCTGCATGGACTTGGGGCACTCAAGGATTGCATGAACCGAACTGCTGAGCTAATATTAAAAGAAAAGCTCAAGGACATGACTGCCCTTCCAGCCCAAACAGAACCAGGCAGCAGCACAGCCCCTAATGGTATTGCCATACCACTGAGAGCAAACTTGAGCTCTTGTTTGCTCCAGAAGCTCCATCCACAGAGCAGAGTAAATCAGCAATGCCTGCAGCTCTGGGCCACACTCCCCACACAGATCAAAGGCAGGAGGAACACTGGAGCCCCATCTCTGTTACGTGCCCCCTATAAAATTAATGGCTGTGTGAAGGGGACTGCACAGTCTTGTGTAAACACTCCTCAGTGAGCTGCAGGGACACAGCCTTGGCTGCAATAATCGGGAGAGACCATCCAGGGACTGGGCTTCAAATGCTGGGATCATCCGTGTGACCCGGCAGAAAGCAAAGCCCTCAGACAGAGCCATTTCCAAAAGCAACATCATCATGCATGGGCTGGAGGAGGAGAAGGAGGAGGAGGAAAAATGTCCTGAAGACAGCAGGAAGGGAGGAGGTGCTGCTGGATAAGCTGTTGCAAAGCATAGGGGATTTTACGAAGCAAAATAAAGCTTCAGCAAAATGCTTTGGTCATATTGTGTCACAGTGATAAATGACAAGGGGGAGCAGAGGTTCTGAAGTGGTTCAGTCCTTAATACAAGTAGTAAATTGATGCACATTGGAGGGAAGAGTGGGTAAAAGAGGAGGGAGATACTCGAGCTCCTACTGTGAACAGCTCCAGCCATCGGCAGAGCTGCTCTGGCTCAGACAGGGATGCTGACAGCCCTGCAAGCCAAGGCAACAAACCCACAAGTTGACCAGGCTGCATGGGACCCTTTACAAAAGCCACCTGAGCTGCCACAGAGTCACCACACCACCACTGCACACAGTGCCCATGCCACACATCTCTTGTAGTCCCAGCCAATTTGGGGCAACCATGTGGAAACTTGGCCTGCTTGCCCCCACATGGGCCAGGTCCTGGTGGTGAACTCCAAAGAGCTCCACAAACAACCAGGAACCAACAGCCCCGACAGCCACAAGTACAAACTGCATCTATTTGGGGTTCCTCCTCTCCTTAGAGCAGGCTCTTTTGGGGTGAGACAGAGGTGTTGCTGCACAGGAGATGAGCTAGATCCCCTTCCCATACAAACAGTCAACAGAGAAAGGATGGGTCAACAGAGAAGCGATAAAAGCTACTGTGGACGTTTCCAAGCCCATTCCCAGCCAGCAGACAGACCCAGAGCTTCCAGATCAGCAGATTCCTCAGGTTTGCACGGACAGGGAGCCCACAGTTGCAATCAGCACCTCCAGAGCCCGTGTGTTTTGAAGCTGATCTTGCTGGGACCGGAGCGGTGCCGGTGCTGGATGCAGCACGAGCGTCCGCCCACGGCGGGATGCTCAGGAAGCATCTCTCCGTGCTGGAAGGCACTGGAGGGCTGTAAGTGACTGCAAGAGCTGTTTATCCAGCTGTGAGGCTTGTGGAGCAGCAGGGGATGGAGGAGGGGACGGAGAAAACGTGTCAGGAGTGGACGAGTGGGAGGAAGCAGTGGTCTCCTGCAAAGAGGAGACCTCCAGAGCACCTTTGAAACTGAGCATTGAGAAAACAAAGAATTCTTGTAGGGGTACCCAAGGTCCCTCCAAACATATGGCCTCTGGAAATTAGCACCATCTGCACTGTCCCTTCTCAGCTGCTCTGGTTTTTATGCAGACAGAAAACTTCCTTAAAGAAGCTCTGCCTTTCTGTAGCCCAAGTGAGCAAATGAGCAGCCACCTAAGGGCAGGTCCACCTCACTGCACATACAGAGACCACAGCTGTGGTGAACAGCAAGGCCACACCACAGAGCCCCCTCTGCTCACTTCATCTTCCTCGTGGCCAGTTCAACCAGCCACTGACCACAGCAGAACTGCAGTGATTCCTTTTCTTTCACCCACTGAGAGACAGAAAATGCTGCCCTCCACGCACTGTGGCCTCAGAAAAGGAGAGACTTAGTTTTGCAAGCAGGTCAAATTTATCCTAATCTGGAAAGTCTCGTGTTCCAGACTATCAGATGTTAAAAGATGGATGTAGAGGAGCAGGTTTGGTGAGAGGCCTTCTGCTGATGACAGAGATACTCTACAGCTTGAGACAGCAGTGCTCTCTGGACCGAGAGGATCACTGAAATGATCCCATCCACCTACGGGCATTTCCTGAAGTCTGGAAAAGTGTCCATTCTCAAAAGGTTCCCAAATGCTGCTGCCTATTTTTTTCCCCTCTAATTTCTTGGATTCAGGCAGTACAGTGTCTGCAATGTGTGTATCTACCAGCCTGCTCCAAGAGCTCACACACAAGGGGTTTTTTCTCCTCTTGTATAGCATACAAACAATGAAGACATTACTGTTGCTTACTTGGGTCATCCTCACTGCACACTCCAGCAGCAGGGAAGATGTAAACATGTAATCCATCCCTGTGAGGAAATCCAGCCATTTCACAGACCCAGAAGCCAGCCTTAGGGAGTTGGAGAGATACAGTTACTTCCTGACATTCAGGGCTGTGTTAATTGATAACAAGATAGCTGTGGCCAGGCAATTAGTTATGAAATGCTGATTAAAATGTCAGAGGCCTGAGCATGACCTTACCCAGGGTGGCATGGGACCCCCAATTCATGGCTCCATGGGCATTCAGTGCAGACCAACCCCACTTTGGAGCAGCCATGCCCCAGCTGGGTGCATGGGGCACAAACAATGGGTTTGGCCTGTTTTAAACACTGGCCATGCTGCAGTTTCCACACAACACATCCAGAGCACTCATACTCTTCTACAGCCAACTTCCCTACCTCCATCAGGGGACAAACGATACAAGGGGAGGCAGAGGGAACATTAACTCAGAGAACTTCAAATGAAAAAGCAAAAATGCCATGTGCCTTGGTATAATTCATTATTATTAACTGTAGGTGGAATTAAAGACAAAAAAAACTTGAAAATAATAAGAAAAATTTTGAGCGCTAACTACCCAAAGCACAACCTCCAGTAATTTCACTTCAGGTTTTGTCAGCAGTGGCACACAATCCGTGTGGATAACTCACTCCAGAGAGCAGAATGCCCTTGCAAAAGGCCCCTTCATCCCTAAAACATTCCCTTCTTGGCTACACCCTTGCAGAGTGGCAAGAGGTTCTTCAAAGGATTGCAGAAATGTTGGACAATGAAAGGACCATCAGGATTTCAGTGCCAAAAAATCTGACCAACGCTAAGCTGAGGCAACAGGTTATGCCAGTCATCCAAGCTCGCCCCCAAAATCCAACCCATGACATCACCGAGACTCAGCAGTTAATAGCAGCAGCTGTTGAGGATAAAAGTCACTGCTCAGGCACTCTGAGCATCCCCACCACCAGCCCAAACCAAGCAGAAGGCCACAAGCACAGCACCAAAAAAAAGTCCACAGGATGCTATGATCAAAGTAAACACCAAGGTGAAGCCTCACAGAAAAATTAACATGATTAAGTATTAGTCTCAAAAAGAAAAGAGGGGGTCTGATAGAGGAGTTTAATCACAGATCCCAAATGCATCTCCAAACATCTTTGCTTGTTTCAAAATCAGGACAACAGGAGCCAGTCAGCCTCCAGAGCCAGAAGAATCTGCTATGGGTGAGTGGGGCCTTTGGCATAGCCACAGCCAGCCCGTTAGGGAAATTAAAGTGCTCGACAAAAAATATTCTGACAAACATTTGGGAGAGCCCCTTGCAAAAACAAAGGGCAAGAAAGGGTCAAGAGCAGATGGCCCACACAGTGCTGGCTGCACCCAGGACAAACAGAGCACCTCTGGCACTGCCAGGGGAGAGATGGTGGGATGGCCAACGCTGGGCAGCACAATGCTGGTTTTGGGCAGGCATCCACGGGTCAGCAAGCTCTTCCCAAGCAGCAAACAATCACATTTGTCCCTGCCATGCTGAAGCACTTAGCACCACAGAAAGCAGAGAAATCCAGGCTGGGAAGGACTCCCAGGGTCAGCTCACCCAGTGGGTTTTCATGCCTGAAGGCCCCCCCAAGGTTTTCCAGCCGTGGTGTGGACCCCTGGATGGTAAATGGAAACCTTATGGTGGCAGGCTCATTCCACTGCACCACCTTCTGCCAAAGAGCCAGCGTGCCCCCAGGCTCCAGCAAACCACCAGCCCAAAACCACTGCTCCTGACTATCCCCCTCTCTTCCCCTTCTGCCTCCCCTGAGCAAACCAAACAGAGATTAAAGGATTCCTGTGAAATGAGAGTGACACGAAACTGAGGAGGGAACATCTTCAAAACAACCAAAGGAATAAGAAGTCTGTACCTAGCCCATTTGGGCAAATATTTCTCTAACCTGTTGCTGTCCTCTGGGGATAGCGACACCACATGCTTCCCCAGTGATCCAGTCCAGGCAATACCCAAGCCCTGATTCATAAGGCTATATTTATTATCTTTCTTAGAGACTACCCAAAATTTCCAGTGTTGTTGTTTAAGTCAGTCCATGACCTCTGATGTACAGCAAATTCAAATAAGAGATTTTTTTTTTTTATTTCTCTCCTTTTTGCGGTTACCTCACGTATTTGATGTCTGCTGTCCTGTTCCTCAATCTTCTCTTGTCTTTAGACTAAACAAAATCTAATTCTTCCAGTCTCTCCACAGAGGCCATGTTTTCTGAACCTCTGGTTGTTCTCATTGCTCCTCCTCAGTGGCCTTTTTGCCTCTTGAAAAGTAATCTAATTTTCAAACAGCAACTGCCTCTCCAGCTCACTGCACAAGTCAATGGCAGACAACTTGGTGAAGGCAGAGGGCATGGTGTCTATTTACCTTATCCACAGGGTCTTACTCACAGAGGGAAAATGAGTTCCTCCTTGTCACCACCTCTGCTTTGCCCTCATGCTCTGACATGTCACTTGCTCTCCATGAGCCCTCAAAGGCTCTTTTCTTTAAGTCCTCGCTGGTGGGTGTGACTGGCATTCATGTTTTGGTGAGGAGGAAGGTCTCTCATCACTCACAAGGAACAACTTCAGCCTTTTCTTGGTGTCCTTGACAGCCCCACCTCAGCCTAGGCTCTTGCATACCCATTCATTTTAAATCCTTCTAGCTTTACTTTCCTCCTGTCTTGAATTTCACCTTGCTGAGGACTTTGTGATTTTCTTTAGCTGATCTCTTCCTGTAGCTCCTTTGCACTGGGGCAGCTCCAACTCGTGCCTTCAACAGTTTCTGTCAGGCTGCTGAGTTTTCACAATTTCTTCCCCAGCTCCTGCTCTCCAGGGGCACCACCCCACCAATTCCCCAGGTCCTTCTGGGTTTTTGAAATCCACCTCCAACACCTGAGCACCAGAAGCACCTCACAACTCTTAGCCTGAAGACACATGTGCCAATTCAACAAGGCACCACTTCAACAATCCCTACATTTGGCAGATATTTGATAACCTCTCTGGAACTCCCACCCTACATCTCCTAACACATCCTCTTCCATGCCATAAGAAGGTGGCATCAGAAAGCTCTGGAGAGATCCAAACCAGCTGGAAAAGTGCAGCTGGTTGTCCAAGAGGAGTGTCTCATTCCTGCACCGAGGAGCTGGCCGCTCCTTCAGCACTCAGCCAGGCCCTGCACAAGCCCTATTCCTCAGAGAGCTGCAGAATTAGGAGGGAACCACAAGGAAAAAATGGCCAAAGTAAATCATGGCTGGGTGAAGCAGAAACCAAAATCCGTGGCATTTTTACTTCCTGCTGAAAGTTACAATCTCTCTCATAATGTGGTTGTCTGGGGAAAGTAGAAAGTTGGACCTCACTACAGCTAATAATTATTTGAATAAATTATCTGCTCATGCACTTCAGATGCAAACAGCACACTTTATTCACTTGGTAAATTGCATAATTCATTTTAATCCTATACAATTTTTGCAATTAACAGCTCATTTTAATAACTAGTGCACTGCTACTTTTTTCTCCTCTCCTTATTTTTGTTATTCTTCTCTCTTTTCCATCTGCTAACTCTTTTCTTCTTCCTTCCTCCTTCCAAAATACTTTGCAACTTTTATAACAGCGAATTCTGTCACCTACCCAGGGACGAACAAAAGACCATTGTGTTCAATTTATCTTTTAATAGACTCCTTCCTCAAATACCTCACGGACTGCCAGTACTGTCTTCCAGACCCTGTCTCACACCCTTTTGAGTTATGAAAATGTTTGGGAGGGTCTTTCCTTTAGCCCAGACATTTTTCCACCCCAGATGATTGATAGCTCCCAGTTACCACTAATTACCCTATCAGCAGTTGGACATGAGCCTAGCCACAGTGCTCTTCCTCCAGAGGCCAGCAATGCATCCCTGTCACTCGTTATCCTCTCCTCCAAGGATGGAACAAACTGACTAATTAGAGACACCATAAATTCTTCCTTCAGGCTCTTCCTGATGCGCCGCCTTGTTTCCAAACAGAGCATGTGGAGGAGAGTGGGGCTGATGCTAGTCCTTTCAAAAGGAAAAATGTGATGGGGTTTATGAGCCTGAGTGGGTTTGCTCAGCATGTTTTATGGAGCAGAAGAGGAGAGTATTCATTCAGTCAACTCTAGCTGATGCTTTTTAGCACATCCCAAGCTGGAGAGGTTGGCTTGGCTTGGCTACCCCGTGCCCAGTGGGAGCCAGGCTGGGGCAGCAGGCACATATGGAGACAACCTGCGTTGGCTTACAGGGATGAAGGACTGACAGCTTCCCTTACCTAGGATGAACTGAGCGTGCAGAGCCCTTCCCTGCTGCCTCCAGTGCCAACACCAGATGCACAGCACACACCATGGAGAGAGCCATCCAAGTGGAAAGGCAAAGAAGGAACCCCAACCAACTGCTGCCTCCCGCTGAGCACGGTCTGGAAGGCACCTGTATCCTCTCATCTTCCCAACACGGCAAATTTGACTCAGAACGTTTGCTGAATTCTGTCAGGACCTCCATCTTGTTTGAGAGGGCAAGATTTTTTCTTATTTACGCATACAGGTGGTTTTTTTTTAAGGTAGCGAGAAATCCCACCATAATCTCAAAAAGAAAAGAGAACGCAATGAAAGTGGACAAGAAATACTTTCCCTTCTCCCCAGAGCAGAGAAAAAATAACTTGGAGGAAAACCAAGGAAGTTTAGACACGAGTTACTCTGAAGCTCTTCCTCCCAGACAAAAGGAAAAGCCCTGAGGGCAAGAGGGGACAAGGGCATTATATTTAGAGAGAAGTTTCTCCAAAGTACATGGGCCTCGTGGTACACCTGATAAAAAAAACTTTGAGGCTCCTCAGCCACTGCTAAAGAGGCAAATTCTATCAAAACAGGAAATCCTCGCTGTTCTAGAAGAGAAGAGAGCAAAGAGGAGCAATGAGAACCAAGGTCTGCAGCAGTCTGCTGCATGGGAAAGGCACGTAGAAAAACCCATGTGGAGGAGGGGGGAATGGCTGAATGCATGCCAAACCATGTGGGCTGGGGATGGTGCATGGCCCACGCCAGCCCTCGAGCCAAGAGTCACATGTTTGCAGCTTGCCTTCCTACAGGGCCTGAGAGCCACTTCCCATCATCATCCCAAGAAACTCCAGGACCCTGCCCATTAAGATACAGTTTAGTGCAACAGCAGAGCATGGGGATCCATCCAGGATGGCTTTGGAATTCAGAGAAATATTCACAACCACACTTGATAACCCCCACCTCCACCTGCTTCCCCAGAAAATAAGCATTTTCTCTAAGCACTCAGGTCATCCATAAGCAAGAGATCACCACACACATGAAGTGGAGGTAAACTAACAAACACAAGGCTACACCTTTCAGAAAAAGAAAAAAAACCAAACCACGTTTCTTGCCCCTCTCCTCTCCTGTTCTTAAGCCCACATTAAATCACATTGCACAGGGGATGGCAAAGAGCCTCACAATACCACAGCTTCTCCCTGGGTTTCAGAGGGGTCAGAGCTGACACACGGCTCCCTCGCTGTGGCCAGGGCAGTGCCACAGACCTGTAAGTTCTGTGAGTGCTTTTGGGGTTTCAACCCCTCTTTCATGTGTGCTGCACTTGGATACCATAGGATCTGAGGAGAAGTTAATCTGTAGGCAAGGACTGCCATTTTGGGAGACATAACTGCTCCCTCTTTGCTGCCAAAATCGCTCTAATAAGGAGCTAATATTTAAAAACTAAACAAGAAAAAGGATTTAAAAAAATCCCAGCCCATTGTGTTCTTCAGCTCCGTTAGGGACGAGGCCAACTCCCAGCAGCTGCTGTTGCCTCCAGCAACATCTCCTCCCTTGGACAGCAGTGGCAGATGACAGAGGAGAAGGACAAGAAAAGAGCAGCCACCAGGATCTGGCTGCATCCACCCAGTGCTGCATTCCAGCACCAGGTTCAGCCTCTGGAAGAGCCCTCCCCAAAGGTTCTCTACCTGCTGCTGGTTGAGCTGCCCAGTGAGGGCAGCCTGGTAGGGATGGGACAGCTGGGTGGTCCCCAGTGAGGCGGACACACTGCCCAGAGCAACACCAAATCATAATAAACAAGTCCCTCGCACAAAGCTCTGTCAGCTCAGATTCCAGTTCAGCTGATATAATCTTCATTTTCTCTTTGAAAGGAAGGGGAAAAAAAGAAAAGCAAAAAGGAAAAAAACAGACATCCTAAGGGAGAGGAGTGAGGCAAGCGATGGATTGATACTGCCCGTGTGTGCCTCAGCCCCCCATGTGCTGTTAATCAGCTGCCCCCCCAGGGAATACTCTGATTTAATTACTGCCTGCTCGCACAGCCCGTCTGCTGCTCGCCCAAGACACTGCACGAGGAAGGAACAGACTGTGTCCCAGCAGCCAGGCTAGAACAGGATTGGCAAGCAGAACAGGAATCATCCCAGCCCTGGTTTGGGGAGTGAGGGGTTGAATTGGTCCAGGGAGCCCATGCAAGCTCCAACCCCTTATGTGCAAGAGGTAGATAGCATCAAAGGGCACATCACTGCCCCACCAGAGCCTTGAGCACTGCAGAGGGGATGGATGCACCTTTCTTCTATCTGAAACACAACCTTATTTTGAGGGGAAAACCAAAGACACGCAGTGGGCAACGAGGGGGTTTCCAGACTGGGAAGGGGAGAAATGTTCAGAAGCAGTAAAGGGCAGATGCCCAGTTACCAGGTGTCATGTCACAGCCCACTCCTCTTACCAGGGGCATGGCACAGACCCTACATGTGAGCACATCTCTGCAACCCTGTCATGCTGCTGGCATTCTGCAGCGTTATTCTGGGATGTCTGAGCATCACTCTAATGCAAACAAGTATTTTCCAGGGCTTCTGCTTCACAATGCATTCATAATGTCAAAGAGGCCATGCACAGACCTGATACAGCTCCTGGAAGGGAAGAGCTGCATCAGGTGCATCCATCCTCCAAGTGACTCGTTGGACAGTCACTTCCAAGGGTTTTCAGCACAAGGCATGGGGTGCTGCTCTCCCACCCGGGGACAGCAGGGAGGTTTAATAATTAATGGAAGTCTGGTGCAAAAAAGCGCCACTGCGTCTTTAACAGCTGCCAGCGATGGGAAACTCATCGGAGTGCGTTCGGAGGGGAAGAAGGTTAAGATGATTAACTGGTGCTAACAAGTTTAGGATGTGGAAGAAGTATTTTCTTGGACGTCCATCAAAGAGAGGATTGAATGTTCCCGGGCGGAGGGGGGGCGGTATATGTTTAACAGATGAGGTTTCTGCCTCCCGAGGCCCGCCCAGCCCCGCATGATGCAACCTCTCCCTTTTAAAGGCTGGCTCTGCCCCTGTACCATCAGTGTACCTGCGACCCCAGCCTGGCACCAGGGCTGAAAGGCGAGCCGGGGGAAGGAAAGCTGCCCCTCCCCTCTTCCTGTTGATCTGCGTCCTGGGACACCCTCGGGCACCGGCGGATCAGCCTGGTCCTTGGTCCCCACAACAGGGCAACGGTGTGGGCAGATGCCCGGAAAAGCCAGCAGGGAATCGGGTATCACCACACTGAAAGCAGAAACCTTGGAGAGGACGGCTGCTCTGCATCCCACTGCAAAACCAGTCTGTGCCCCACCACGGGGACACCAAACAGAGCCATCCTGCCAGTGGCCAGGCCAGCAACCCACTTTTTACCTCCCCATCGCCCTTGGGCACATGGCAGCACCTAACACCGGCACCGAAGTCCCCTTGCGCACAGCTTGGCGCCTGAACCGGGTACCAACACCCTTGGCCCACTGTCAGATCTCAGGGTAAAGATGACCCCGGGACCTGGGAAAAGCTTTCTTCCCAGCCTGAGCCTTGAAGAAGGAGTCAGGATGCGTAGCTTGTGTTTCTCAAGGTTGTTTATTACTTCTTATCTATAACATTCTTTTTCTGCTCTGGCGAGCTCCTTTCTGCAGGTCAAAGCACGAGGTTCTGCCCCTCTGTGGGCTGGTGCTAACATTATATACTACAAATTACGTGTGCTATGTTTACAGTTTTGTGCCAATATCTATGACCTATGTTGGACAGTGAGTCCCTACTCTAACCCAATAGAAAAGTGCCACCATCACAGTGAAACATGGAAGACATGAAGAAGAAGAAGAAGGACAAGACACACCCAAATCCCTCCATCTTGTCCCCTGAACCCCAATCCTAAAATCCCCTAAATTCTACTTTTTTCACCCTGTGACAAACCCATTACTATTCTACTTAAACTCTTGTGGCCTGTAATTCTTCTCTCAGAGCTGGTAACTTTTCCCAAGGTCCTCGAGCCCCTTGCCACGGTCTCGAACGAGCCAGGCCAGCCAGAGGGATGTCCTGGACTCCCACAGCCCGGTTATTTTGGGTATTTTGGGTATTTCCAGCGCTGCTGGGCGGCTGGCGGGCCGGCTGGGGCTCGTCCTTCCCCACGGCAGGGCACGGTGCCCGGCTGGGCTCAGCCTGCTGCCAGCACGGGCAGCACAGGCGAGACCCGCGTGGCGGGGCCCGGACGTGCGTCAGCGGCTGACGCAAACCAGCCCGGCCATGTGCACCCAGCCCGGGCCTGGGGAAACCCTCCAGGCCGGTAGCACGCTCGTGCTGAATCAAAGCCGTCGCCCTACAGTAGCAGCACAATGTGCTCTTGGGGTTTGCTCAGCCAGCTGGGATGTTTCTGCCTCGCTTTGTCAAGGCGCTGATTTATGCCCATATGTACCATATACATTGTAAGCGCAGGCACGCAATGGTGTAAACACTTCCACCAAACATCTGTACACAAACCCGTGGAACATGCAGAAGCTCCCTGCTGCAGCCCTCGACGTGCACATGTGGGGTGCCATGTGCTGCTGGATTGTTACTGGATTGTTATGGACAGCAAAGGTCACGTCAGGACCATCACCTGATAAAAATCAGCACACCCACAACGCTTTTCCCCTGCCTCTCAATCAGTGCTTTGGCTGGAGCGCTTCACGGCGGGTATCTGCTCCAAAATCCTTCCCTCAATGTCTTTCTCTGCACCTTGCCTTTGCCTGAGGAATAGGTTAGTTTATCCCTGCTTTTGCACAGGGAATGGCTGTATCAAACAACCAAGGCTTATCCAGGGCTGGGATATAACATTTGGGCCATAATATACAAGCACCATTAAAGTTAATGCCTCATGCTGAAGATAAATGTTCACCTGTTTGCACCTTCAGGCAGGGCTCAGCCTCCAGAGAAAAAGTCCCATTGCAATTCCATGTCTTTGAAGGAAATTCTTCCCACCTTCCAGCCAGTTTAAAATAAAAAAGGCCAAAAATAAAAAGTTTAAAATAAGAAGGTGCATAAAAGACAAAGGGGGGAGCCTTGGAGTGTACAGGAGGCAGGCCTGAGCATGGCAAGTGGGAATTATCTGAACAAGTCAATGGGTGTAAGTAACCACACCAGGCCACCCTCTTTCAGAGCACTTGTGCCCATCACTGTTCCAGATCACCTTCCTCTTCCAATGCTTCAGCTGTTTCTAAGCATATTTTGGATGAAGAGGGAAAGGCCGAGGTGTTTGCCATCCTAACTCTACTGCACAGTAGCACCACAGGGATGCTCTGAACTCTCCAACCGCTCTGCAGCACAAGCCATGCTCACAAGTATATTAAAGGCTAAGCAAGCCCTCCTAGTCTGCACTGAGCAACAACAGCAGGTTAATTAAAATCAGTTAAATACTCCTTAATAAAGTCGGTTTAGATCCCAAAAGCAGACTAAGCCGGATGAGTTGACGCTTAGAGGTTTAAGGAACATCCTTTCTCCCTCTTCCCATCCCTCAGCCATGGATGTGGCACCAAACAGGTGACAAAAGCAAAGGTTGGGGTGACTCCTCAAGCCGCTCCAGTTAAGAGCATAGCATGTTCAGAGAAAGAGAGTTAAGTGACCAAACAAACTATTTGTTTGGTTTTTTCCCCTGAATTGTTCATCCCCATTTATTCATAACTGCTCACAGAATCCATGGAATTCATTGTGTGGTTTGCATCTTAAAAACAAATGAAACAACAGTATGTCTAAACCAAACAAACCCCAACCCAAAATACAGCCAGCAGCCCAGGGCGCATGAGCAACTTTCCAGGCTGAAGTGTGTATATACTCTGGAGGGCCCAAAAATGTGGATGAGGGAATATATTTGAATTTCAGGGAATAATAGAATTCCCAGGAAGATGTCTTACAAAGCAGGGGGAAAAGGAGGGTTGTATTAAAGCACTGTTTATGCTGCAATTTTTTTCCCAGATGTGCTAGGGGGTGGCGTGCCGGAGAATCCCATTTTCTGACATGGCAATGCGCTGCTGCGGCTGCAGCGGTGCTGGATGTCCATCTGCAGCAGCACTGCTCCCTCCAGATCCCAGCTCTCTGGCCAGCCCTGCCACGAGGGCTTAGTCCTTCCAAGGGAAAACACAATTCAGAGAGCTCAGAGCTTTTGGCAAGGAGCAGCTGCTTGAGGCAGAAATCCTCTTTCCCAAGTTTTTTGTTAGCTTGTGTTGAGCCTCTTTCAAAGCGGAAAACACCTTTTGCACAGTCAGCACGGAAAGCCATGCTGACTTACCGTCCTCAAAAGGGGTGAAAGACAAAACCAGAGCATTTCAACCAGTTCAATGCACCTCCTGACAGTGAGGCCACGGGGCCAGGGGTGTTCCATTGCATCCTCCCACCTCATCCTCCTCGTGGCTCTGAGCCAGGGCCACTGACACAGCTTGTGGCTGCTGGTGTTTAAATAGCTGGAGTTGACCTTTCCACACCAGGGATCCCAAACATCTCCTTCACCTCTCAGGGCTCACCAGTGTGTTCATGTTCTTAATCTCATGGGAGCCCTTGTGCAGCATTAAGACAGTGGCACAGGTTGCCCAGAGAAGCTGGGCCTGCCCCATCCCTGGAAGTGCTCAAGGTCAGGTTGGACAGGGCTTGGAGCAACCTGGTCGAACAGAAGGTGTCCCTGTCTGTGGCAGAGGGGTGGAACTAGACAATCTTTTAAGGTCCCTTCCAACTCAAACCGATCTATGATCCTATGATCTGTCCAAGCAGCCCCAGCAAGCTGGGAAGGGATCACATTAAACATGACAGCAAGAAAACATAAAAGCCATGAAAACAACCTGGCAAGAGATGGAGCACCCCAGCTGGGATGTGGGGAGAGGGCAGGACTCGGGCATTGTCCCCCTTTTTGGCTCATCTCCACAGAGATGTTGGGGAGAAGATACAATTCCCAAGTTACAAATGGATGCATCCGCTTGGATACAACATCCTGCCTGTCTGCTGCAGGGCCAAGGCTCAGCCCACGCTGCCCAGGAGTCTCTCCCCTTGCTCCAGCCATCCCCACCAACCCCTTATCTGCTGCCTTTCCCAGCATTTTTTCCTTCCTCTGCACCTGTCTGTGGGGACAGGCACAGGTTGGGATGTGGGAAATGCACTTCCCATCAGCTGGCCCCGCTGGCTCTGAGTGTCACATCCTGGCTGCAAGCCAACACCCCACTGCAGCCCTACACTGTTTCTTGCTGGCCTCATCCAGCAGCTGCCAGTGTGCTGAGGGGCCTGGACAGCACAGGATGGGAAGAAGGAAAGCAGAAAGCCTGGACTGAGTGTGGGCACCATGTGGCACACATCCCCTGGGTACAACTGAGGCCACCGCTGCACCTTGGCTCCTGCAAGCTTCCCTGCAAGAAGGGGAGCAGCAGCAACAATTTTGAGTTGCAGCATCTCCTGCTGGTATTTCTGTGAAGTCAATAGCAGCTGAAGGGTGGCCAAGCAGCTTTCTCTGTGCCCCATGGTGGGGCAGATAGGAAACGTGGGTGAAGAAATGAGAAGAAATGCCCAGGGGACATTCCTTTGCAAAGCCTCAAAGACATTCCGGAGAAAACATCAGTTCTTGGCCACTGCCAAAATCCTTGCAGCTGCCCCACGCCATCCTCCAAGCCCCTGTAACAGCAGAGGGTTTTTGGCAGGGCAGTGCAGCCTTCCTCTGACTGTCAGTGCCAGTCCTTGGGTGCTGCCTCCTCCTGCAGCCCAGGTCCCTCCTCTGCCCTCGAGTGCTGCCTCAGGGAAGGATGGAAAAGTCATTCAGCATCCCTCGGAGCTGCCTCCCTGCTTGCACGGCTGACCGCCCCCAGCACCGCAGGCTCCCAACCTGACCGAGGAGAAACCGGACCAAAACAAGCATTGTGGAGGCAGAGGGAAAGCAGCCAGCCTTTTTTTTTTTTTTTCCCTTCTTTTTTAAAGGGATATTGAAGACCAGAGCAGAGAGCCAGCACGGTGAAAAACAGCCACGTGGGGACTGTGAAAATCAGAGCTGAGAGGAAGATGGGAAAGAGCTAATAAAGAGAGTCACAATATACAAAATACACAAGCACCCACCTCTGCCAGGAAAGCTGTGGGAAGGGATTGTGTATAATCCCTGGCTGTTAGAGGCTGCCCAGGCAGACACAGTCTGGATCTGCAACTGGATCAAGATTAGACCAGGAAAGCTTAGACTTTTTTTCCCCCTGTCAACCTGAAACAAAATGCTTTCCCCTTGCAGCATTTTTTTACTACATGGAGGAAATTAAGGGAGGTCAGTTGGCTGTAAGAGGATCCACCTCAGGTAGCTCCTGACCACATCCACACACCATATGGAAAAGCATCTGCTCAGTCCCAGAAAAATTCCCCAAGTCACATCCACGCATGCAACAACCTCAGACCAAAACCTGTGCTGAGCTCCCTGCCCACACTGGGCCCCATCCCAGCACAGGCTCTGGGGCTGGAGAACAGCTGGGTACAGTCATTGCTGCCATGGAGGTTTCTCCTCTCCAACCCGTACAAAGTTGTCCCAGACCCGTCTAGCAGTAAGTGGGGACAGAAGGAATGACAGAAGTTATCTATTGAAGGGAACAAAGTCATTAATTACCCAAATAGGTTATGCTAAACTTGAGGGCTGTGTCCTCTCCACCAAGACACTGCTGGAGAAACTCACTGTGACCTCTAAACCCAAAAACCACGATGCCAAGGAGCAGTATCTCACAGGTAGTCACACCCAGCCCAAGTGATCTGAAGTAGCTGCTTTCCAGTCAAAAGAAACTTCTATTTCTTATCGTTTGCTATAAATACAGCTGTGCTCTTTTCCTGACCATGTTATTTCTAGAATCCTTATCACAGCACAGTCACACACTTCACAATCCTCTTTTTCTGCTATTCCCAGCTTTTTCAAACCGTTTATGTTCACAATCCCATCTGTTCTGGAGCTCTTCTATGGCCCCAGACCTCCCCATCCGCACGGAACAGGTCACCAAATGAACTTGTCTTCCTTTTCCCCTTCTCTGCCATGCAGGGACCTGACTCACAGTTAGGGATGAACTCAAATGTCACTGCTGATAAACATTTATTCTGCTGAGGAGCACGATGTGTTTATAGGCAGTGAAGTGGGCCAGTGAGAAGCAGCAGGCATGCGCCAACTCTTGCAACATCTTGACGCTTCTGAATACCTTGGTCTCCCGCAAAAGTCACATTGTCTGGTCCTTGGGGCGTTTTAAACACCAGGGGGAAAATGCATAGAGGAAAAGGATTCCCAAGGTCTTGTGCTGGAAGAGAGACCACGTTGAAACGTGTTCAGGTGGCCTGCATTGCTCCAGCCTGGAAACCAAAGGGAAATAAATACCCTGGAGCAAAGGGTCGAAGAGGAGACAAGAGCTGGCTGAAGGTGCCTTTGTGTCTGTACTGCTCCAAGCCAATCAAAACCTCACCTGCCACAACACCAGCTTTAGACCATGGTTTCATTCCCCTCAACAGGTTATCTGACAGGGTGGAGGAGAATTTTATATATAGTTTCTGTATCCACAGAATATTTGATGAAGACAAGCAAGTTTGACAGGTAAAAAGGAAGCTTCAACCCTTATGAGACATTTATTATTGGTGTCCTCCTGAATCAAAGCTGTTATTCAGCAATACTATGAGCTTAATGGAATGAATGGGCACCTAAGAGTTATGAGAAATCCAGCACAGACTGCTGCCAGAGCTTCCCAAGGGATGTGGGTACCTGTAACCAAGTGTTGTGATCTCAATGCTGAAATATCTGGGCGATTCATCTATCACACAAGTGGTGTAGGAGTGACATTCAGATGGCCTCAAAAAGGAGCAAATCTCTTTTTTCTCTGCTCTGCATTCAAGTTCTAAGTTTCCTTCTTCAAGCTGGCTCAGAAACACCAGGAGGACATTCACTCCTGTGGTTTTATGGCATTTATTTGTCAAGTCCAGGCAAGAACTTAAAAATCGAGGAGGGCCAGGATTTGTGTTCCCATTGAAGGGAAAATATTGGTATTTAAAATCAGTTGAACTCAGTTTTGATCTGTTCTTTTGAGAAGCAATACTTAGAAAACATTTCATCTGTGCCACCTTTTAAATTTAAACCAAAATTGTTGCTGTTGTTTCTTTCTGGGACTAAAAAGAAAGCCCAACAGTCCTGATCTGGACTAGCCAAACCAGGCTTTTTCCAATGTTCTGCAGCTCTGGAGCCTGGATTTTAGTTCTTTTCCACCACAAACCTGTACAGCTTTAACTCTTGCTTTTACAAGCTGCTGTGTTGCAAATCCATTTTAGTCTGCCAAGAGACTGTACCTCTTGTGTCTGTACAAGCCTAAATACAGTGATTTTGAGACCTTACCTACAGCAAAGACAACCCCCTGGTAATTTTATCACCCTTATCCCAGCTGCTGACCACATTTGAATACCCTTTGACAAGCACACTGCCAGGTACTGTCACACTGGACACCAAAGAGAACCAAAGGAGAAACCACTGGAGAGGGAAATGCTACTTTCATGTGCTCATCCAGACATAACTTGCCCTGCCACCTTCTTTGCAAAACGAGTTTCAGTCACTCAGTTTGAATATACAGATTCAAATTCTCCCAGAACTTGAGCTTTGGATGTGAGTGGTAGCTGGCACTTCTCTATTTTTTTCTAGTCAAATGCATCAAAAGACAATGAGGAATGCTGGATGATTCATACTCATGGAATGAAATGCCATTCACCAACGTCTTTTCCATAGCAATTTGTCACTTATTGTATTGAAACCACTTCAGAAGATGTGTCTCAAAGAGCCTTTTGATATTAACATGATTAAAACCATAATGCAATTAGGCAATCCCATAATATTTCTGTATGTTATATGAGTGGGACCACTTCAAGTGACCACTTCATTCAAGCCCATCATAAATGGCTGCTTCTAGCAGAAGGCTGTTTATCTGAAGCATCTTGCAGAATTGTTGTAGAACACCAAGGAATCCAAATCTTCTCACCCTGGAGGCATTTTGGCTCACCAAAATTCAGCCTCAGTGTTGGATCTTGCCTACATGTCTCAAACCTTCCAAAACCAGGCAAGAAAGATGCACTTCCCAAGAGCTTCTCTGCCCATTTCAAAACTGATATCTAAAATCTGTGGGAACTCTGGCCCTCCAGATGCATCCTTCTCTCTTTATTGTCTATCTCAATATCCTCCTTTTCTATCACTTTTCCTGTTGTTCCTGTCACGTGTTGGCACCTACGTACAAACCAGACTTGTGGGCCACATCTCCATAGCAATTTCCTATACCTTGAGCAAACAAGTACACATAACTTTGCATTCACACAGGAGGCTGCATTAAAAAATCCTTCAGTGAGATGCAGACAGAAGAGTTTTTGCCACCTCCCTACCTGCCGGGCAGTTGCATCGCTGGTGCGTGTCTCGAACTTCTCGATGTCTTGGCAAGTGGAACTTCAATTTCTGCCAAGAGAGGGAAAACAGAAAAAGGGTTAATTTATACCATTGAAACCAAAGCCTCAGATTCTTGAAAAAGTGGAACTGGGAGGGGATGCTGCCCAAGTAGAGATGGGAGAGACAGGGCAGAACAGTTTGGGAACGAAGAAAGGCAATAAAGTTCATAGTCTTTAGCTAGAAATGCAGGGTTTGATTGAAAGCAGGCTGAGGGAGTTTCGTAATGGCCTCCAAATGTTGTCCTCCTGACAGGCATTACAAAAACAAGAGCCAGCAGTGGCAAATAAATTGGTGACTGTGTCCTCGTGACAAAGCCACATTCCTCAGAAGACCCACTCAGTGGGCAGAAAATGAAGATCTGAAGCAGGTCCTCTTCCACCCTGCAGCAGACTCCTCATGTTCTTGGAGACACCTGGATGGACAGAAGGGTCCCACTGCAAGACTGTGGCTGAAGATGAACTGAAAACCTCAACAGCATCCCCTGAAATCTTCAGATGCTCTGAAACTTAATTTTTCTCCCAAAGGCAGAACACAGCAAAACCAATCAAGAGCTTCCACAAGGTGGAATTTTGTCAGAGCATTCATTTCGTATATGAGTTTTGGATTTCCAATGGTGCCAGCACATCAGTCTCCTGCTCTCTGGGCCCACCTGTGTATTTCTTGAAAGGCAAATAAAGTCCACCTGAGGTCACTGCATCTTCCCTCGCTGGGAACATCAACAAAATTAACCCATGTCCTGAGCAAAATGTGCATCCTCACCACCCCTCACAGACTTTATAAAATAACTGTAATTCAGTGAAGAAAATGCAAATCAATCCAAGTCAGTTATTCATTAATGCCTGCGAACCACACTTGGTTAATGATTTGGGAAGGCTGAGCTGCTGGGGTTCCTAAGCTCCAGAGTCACTCTCTCTTCCCTCCTAACCTTCAAGCCCAACTTCCCATCCCAGTTGAGCCTTCCTATTTTTTGGCTTTATTTCACAAGTGGGCCAATATTCCAAATGAAATAGCCTTACATAGGGCACAACAGAAGCCCATGCCCAAGATCATATAGAAATTGCTTAATTTTCACAAGTAATCGAGCATCTTCCTGCAAGAAGGCATCAGTTTGGGGAAAAATTCTTTTAGAGAGTATAAAAGTAAGTCAACTTGTTTCTGCCTGGGATGAAGGAAGGCAGAATTGGCTGGAACATTTCCATTTTTTCACTTTGAAAGGACTGGCTTCCTCATTGCAAGTCAAAAGAGCAACGGTTGTTGTGACTGACTAGAAATTAAATATTTTCAGAGCTTTATTTTGCATGGTAGACTGAAATGTTTTGATAGCAAGTTGATTTGATAACGGGGTGAGGAGAGGGTTTTAGGCAAGGAAAACTGCCAGTTCCCACAGAGCATTTCATTGGTGTTTATCTTCTCAGTTAAAAGCACAGATATGTGAATCTCTGCATGGTGGGCACGTTCCCACCCTGCTGCCACCCCAGATGGCACAGCTCTGCTCTGCAGCACTGCCTGGCCTCTAACTGCTGGTGGTCAAACATGGGCACAAGTAGGACAGCAGAGCCTTTATTTGGACACTCACACTGGTATGTGGACATACACAGCCCCATTCCCATCTACACATGTGCCAACCAAAACGTCCCTAAAGGAGACTGCCACATTTGGGTGGTGTTCCCATGTTTGGGAGCCAGGCTCAGACAAAGAAGGGGTGATGGTTTGCAAGGGCAGGAGCAGAAAGCCATTTCCTGGCCAACAAGGGTCCCAACACCCTGGCTGCAACAGGGGCCTTTACAGGACCCAAATCTGCAAGGAAACATGCAACAGATCCCTGTCCCACCAAGTGCAGAGGCACTGGGGGGGCTAAGGGGGAATGGCAGAGTTAGGCTGTGCTGCAAGAAGCCTTGGCTTACAAAGAGAGGAGCAGCACAACTGGACAGGGAAGTGATGACCCAGCAGGACTTGAGCACGACTGGGAACGGAACAGAGCCGATAACACTTCCCTGGGCTTTATCTGCAGGGTCAAGGCACTGGGAAGACCTGGGACAACTGAAATAGCCTTCTCAAGGACAGGGGCCCCCGAGCAGGGAGGTGCTGGTGCTGCTGGGCAGGCTGGAGCACAGCCCTGTGCACCACGACCATGCAGCCATCACACACTCAGCAGCATTTGGACATTCTCCCCCACCCCTCATGTCTCCCTCAAGCCCAAGAGCTCTGCACATCCCTGGGGAGTGGTGCCATGGGATTGCTCCCCTTTAGTGGGAGGCAAAACCTACCAGGGATTTAGGATAAATGCCATTTAGCCTGGCATTCATTCTCCTGCACAGTTTATTAAACAAACACTGCCACAGAAAAAAAAAAAAATCCTTGGCTCTTGGAGACCTCAGCTCAACTTTGGGTGGAGATGGTGAAACAAAACAAAGCCCCCAGCCGTTTCTGCTTCCCTCGTTTCCACTGTGCAAAATATTGCCTGGTCCAACACAAGAAGCTGGCTTTGTTCAGGAGAGCAAACCAAATGTAGTTCCCGCTAGAAATGTCGTTTCCAAGAGAAAACTTTCATTCCCAGGCAACAGAAAACCATTCTGTTTTAGAATGCTCATTTAAAATGAATGAAAATCATTCTTTTTAAGGCAAGATTGGCTTCTGTAAGCAAATTTTACAAAGAAGGTAGGCTCTGGGAATCTAGTGTTTGCAATCTCCTTCCTGGGATCTGGGGTTTGCTTTTTCACCCGGGGGATACCTGGAGCGTGTAGCATCAAGAGAGGCAACAGGCTGCCTTCCAGAAAGGTTGGAAACACTTCCTTTGGAGGGGATTGCTTTGTCAGCAGAGCTCTCATCTGTCAGGTTGTTCAGTGACATAACAGCTGCATCTTCCCCCTGCACCATGGCAAGTGGCTGGGAAAAGCCTCTGCCAGCGCTGGAGCCACAGCTGATCACCTCCGTGGGTTTAGGGAGCCATGAGGAAAGGGAAAATCCCTGGAACACCTGCTGGGAATGGGCAGTAAAGTCAGCACGGGCTTTTCCCATGGCTTTGCTAACTCACCACAAGCTGACAGGACAGGGCTGACAGGGGTGGACAGAGCAGCGACAGCCAGACCCCTTCTGACATTAAAGGATGTGGTCTCCTTAACCTTGCAAGTGCCTGTCTGTCTTGGATGGGCACTTGAGATTGGGTGAGAGGGAGGGCACTTCTTCAAAGGGGGCAGATTAATAGCTCCTTAGCATTCCCAGTTGTTTGCAGTCACCCGGGGAGGTGAAATCATTTCCCACCACTATCTCCAACAGCTAAGAGAAACACATTTTAAATAGATAATCTATTACAACCATCAGGAGGATTTCAGGGGTGGGTGGTTTTGTTAACTCTTATTGCTTTACCTCCGATTTCCCCGCTTTTCCTTAAAGGCCCAGCTCCTGGGATCACAGGATGTGGCACAAAGCAAAATTGAGCAGCGAGTCCTCCCAGATGGATCAAAAAGCTTGGGAATGACACCACCTAGGTACAGGGATTGCAAGCAGCTGAAAGGAGATGGGACTTAGCTACCAGAGAAGTTGAAAGAAAAAGGCAGATCTCGTGATTGTGAGGTGAAGAACACTAAGCTAAAGATGTAGGCAGGGGATGCTCACAGAAAGCTCGAAGACCCTAAGAAACAATTGCACAGTGTGCTTTGAGACATGGAATAAAAGGAGGGGGGAAAATGCCTCAAGTCAGGAGGGAAAGGGAGTTTTCTGGTGTCCCTCCTTTGCCTTCATAAGTAAGCAAAGAGTTCCAGGGAAATGAGGCTGCTGGGAAAGCAGTGAGGATCAGTGCTCCCTCCCCATTCACAGGCACATTCCTGAATCCCTTCAGAGTCACTCAAGCCACGACAAACACCTTCAACACAAGCCCCTGAGAAGGCTGAGGGACAGCTGATCTTTCTCCAGGGTGCACAGGATTACCTGCTCTTGCATCACACATACACATTTCTATCTCTACAAACTCACAAATTCTGGGATTTTTTTTTCCTAGCAACAGCACTGAATCCATCCTGTTCTCCACCCTGATGAGTTTTTGGCAAGTAAAATAGCACCAAATGTTACCCAGCATGGGAAAGGACCTTGTTTTCTTCTTTGGAAAGCTTTGCCTCTCTTGCAAATGCCAGTAGTAACTTTATTTGTGTTCCCTGTATGATTTTATGATGTCTCATAAATTCAGAGGAATTCGAATTCCTGTGTGGAGTTAAAGTTCTCCCTGTACTACCTGCTCCTGGCCCATTCAGCACAGATGTTTTTACAAGAAAACCTAGTCAATTTGAGTCTGGTAGAAAATTCTCCTGTGGTATTCGCCTACACCAGGCAGAGGTTTACACAGTAGCAAATAAAAGCACTGTCCAGGCTGCTTCTGGGAAAGCATCAGCCGCCCTCTCCTCGCTCCTCCTGAGCTGAGATGGAAACTCTGTCACAGCCAGCCACCAGTGCTTGAAAACCAGGCTCTGAGATGGAGAAAACATCCCCACCAGCTGCCTTAAAACTAACATCTTCAGCAAACCAACCCAGCTCCTCCCCCTGCCACTTTGCTTTATTTTTGCATGTCCAGAAGAAAGGATTCTAAAAGGACTTTGGCAATTTGCACTTCTCAGTGCAAGGTTTATGGTATCCCTGCAGACCCTTGGGAGCACCCAGGGCACACCTGGGCACAGTCATGGCCCAGGCTGGAGGGCATTACACACTCCAGGTTTTGAGCACAACCTTAGAGCTCCTCTGTCAGCCCTCACAGACTTCACTTCTTCACATCCCTCCAGCTCATCAGCTCATCTGCACAGCCACCAGAGCTAGAAATGTGCTCCTGTGCTGTGCCTCCCCTCCCACCTCCCCACCCACCTCTGACCAGCTTTTTCTAAAGCTGGGGTTTCTTTAAAGCTTTGCTGCTTTATTTTGTGATGGATAACACTGAGCTGGCAGCTGTGAAACCCATTAAGGTTGAAACACCAGGAAACTGTGAGGATGTGGCAATGAGAGGCGGCGAGGGTCTGAGCAGGGGGAGATGAATATCCCACTTTCACGTCCATCACAGCAAGCCCATCTGCAGCCCCTCTCCCCCAGTCATGGTCAGCACGTCTTATTTTGCTTTCCTTACTTTTTTTCTCCCATCCTTTCCCTGTTCCCTTTATCTACCCTGTTTTGCTCCACCCTTGCCCCTCACCAGTCAGTCCAGAGCCCCATTTCAGACATAATGAAAAGAAGGATTGGAAGGATTTTTCTTTCCTAATCAAAAGCCTCACATGGCACACCACCATCTGTCCACCTTGCCCTGGACCTCGAGCTGCTTGGTCCGTGCCAGTGTGTCTGGCTGAGTGTGGAGATGAGGTTTAGATGCTCAGCAGAAGTGGGCAGCACAGTTGGCAAGGGTCTCCTCCCCGAGGGACAGAGCCCTCCTCCCCTATGGGCATCAGACCTTCACAGGTACAAAGGGACAGGAGACCTGGGCCAGGCATCCCTCCTCCTCCACAGTCTCTGGCACTTTTCTCCAAGCTCTTTTTGAAGTTGTGGCCCAGGATGGAGCTGGTAACTCTGGTGGTACCCAGGAGCAAGTGCTGGTCCCTCAAGCAGTCGTTCCTGTCCTACAGCTGCTCCCCACACTGGCTGCAGTGGGGACTGTGGCCACCCTCAGGAGCACAGGAGGGGCTGCTCAGGAAACAGGGGTGCTGAGACCCCCATTTCCTCACTAAGCTGAGCTATAAAAAGGTGTGAAGGTGCCAGTGCCAGCAGAGCCATCCGGCCCCAGGCACCAATCCCAGGAGGACTACTGTGACACTTCTCAAATCTCAGTAGAGATAAACTTCGACTTCCCAGCAGATTCATGCCAGCAGCAACAGAGGGATTGCTGCACTTATCCCCTGCCTGGTGGCAGGGAAGGAGTCCCTGCATGAGAGTGCAACCACAGGGCACAGATCCAATCACTCACAATCCTTCTGCCTCCCCACACCCCTTTTTAAAGTAGGATATTGCCCCATGGACCCTGTGTTTCCCTTATTCCTCATCCAAAGAAGCAACTCAAAACCGTATCTTTCAGCTCCTGCAGCATTTGCTAACTGAAGGTTCACAGCTTTTGGCTGCATACCCCAGCAGATCCAGGGACTGCTCTCACAAGGCCCATAAACAGAAGCAGAGCCTGTCAGCTGTAGGTTTAAACTCCTCACCACAGACTTTCACTGCTCCTAGAAAGCAGGAGGGGGTCCAGGTCACCCCAGGTGCCAGGCAGTGCTGCCCAAGACAGGTCCCAGCAGTCAGCACTCTGATCATCCCATTCCTCACCTCATTTGGCAATAGCAGCCCATGAGGGATTCTTCTCAGATACAAACAGTTTTTGGGCTAGCCCCAGGGATCTCTCCAGCATGACTCAAGCCAAAGCTAAGTAAACAGAGAAAAGGAGAGGTGGGTGGAAAAGGCTCCAGCCCTGAATTTCACCCCCAAGCCTCTCCTAGAGCTGTGGGAACAGGTCAGTGGGGACCTGTCTGGAGAGTTCAGAGACATGAGCCACCATCTGCTCCCTGACACATGTCAACACCACTTCAAAGCCCAACAAGGCAAGGAATACTCATCGCAGCCAGAGTAGAGGAACACAGACAGCCCCCAGCAGCATCAGCACAGCAAAGTACAAGGTGTCAGCCACAATAATCTGCGCTTTTGGGCCCCCTTTATTGACCTGCTGAAGCCAGGAGCAGCATTCCCCCATCATCAGAGGAGAGCCCACAGGGTCCAGTGGAGTTTGGATGGGACTCAAGTGAGTACAACACAGCCATATGCTCTGCACTGATGCCTTGGCAGTACCAGAAACCATCCTGGCAATGCCAGTGTGTCTCATTTTCCTGAGCCAGGAGCTGTGGAAGGGGTCAGGGCTGGTACAGCAGCAATGCCAGCCCATCACCACGCTGCTGTGTTGGCAATCACCTCTTCCCACAGCCGTGCTGGCTGTGACATGCCTTGCCTGTCCCTCTGCTGGGGCTCAAACCCATGCCGAATCTCCAGGTTTAACCTCTAACTCTAACTCTTCCAGCATGCAAGACTCCCGAAGAGAAGGCCTGGAGGTTTTTGCCTCCTCACCAGGACCAGGGAGGAGGTTTTCCTCTTTGCAAAGCGCAGGCTTCAGCCACAGCATGGGCTGAGAAGAAGAAACACCAAGTAAATTTGAGAGGTAGGAGGGACCTGAAGGGACAGGGAATTCAACCTAGCAGCAGCATCACTTGTGCAGAGATCCATTTTTAAGGAAGGGGAAAAAACGGATAACGTGACCACGCAAGCGTGCACGTACCTAAAACCTATAATACTGCAAACTACTCATGCAAAACGAAAGAACACTGACCTCATTGAGCAGTTGGTCAACTCTTCCCAAAATAGCCGTCTCCATTTGGTCTGCCGAGAGCCAGGCAGGGAGCTGTGTGGGTCTGTCGGCTTCCAAGTGGGACACGCGGGACTGCAGGTCGGAGGTCCGAAAGTACAGCAGGAGGCTGAGCACCAGAGAGAGCAGGGAGACGCCGGGCAGCCCCGAGCCCAGCAGCAGAGGCAGGCGGCAGCATCTCTCCCCATCGCCGCTCCTGGGGGCAGCCACACACCCCCTGTCAAAAGCTGCTTCGTCCACGCCTTTCCAGCTCTTCTCCTCCAACATTCCCTCCCTGTCCTGAGAAACAGTAAATAAATAAATAGAATAAATAAAGCTTCACTCCTGCTCCGAGAAGCACAATCCAGAAGGCATAGGAAAAGAACGTCGAAGGGGATCCCAGCGGCAGCAAATCACAAGTGACAGCAATAATGACAAAAGTGGATGGGGGGGGGTTGTCTTTAAAAAATAAAAACAAACCACACACACATAAAAGGGGTGCAGAAAAAAGGAATCCAACTGCAGCAAAGAGTGCGAGGGGAAAAAAAAATAATCTGATCAAGATTGATTTTTTTTTTTTTTTCCTCCTGTATACTTCAGTCTTTTGGTTCGCTGGTAGGTTTTTGATAGTTTCTACGCTGTCGGTCTCAGTTCCTTCGCAGACTGGCCAGGAGCTCGCACATGGAAGTCCCCATTAGAGAGAGGTAGCTCTCAGCTGCCGCGGCGACGCTGTGCTCGGGCTGGCCGCGGCTCCCCTGTAACATGACACACTCCCTGCGAGCGGCGGCGCTGGGATCAGCGAGCTGCGCCGCTTCCCAAAGTCACCTCCTCTGCTCGCCCGCTCTCTCCACCTCTCCCCGGCCGCATGATTGATTTATTTATGCAAAGCGCCGGGGTGGGATCGGGCAGTGGGACGCCCCTGTCCCGCTCGGTCCCCAAGCCACCTCTCCGCCGCCAGCCCTTCCCTTTGAAGTGACTCTCGCCGAGGTTATTTATAGCGGCAGGAGAGGGATTGTAAAGCAGAGGCTGGGCTCGCACCAGCCCTGCGTCTTCCCTTCCTCCAGGCAGCCGAGAGCGCTTTTTGGGATGGTACAAACGGGATGCCGCGTCCCCCACGCAGATCCTGGGGCACCGCCAGCCGGGTATTTGGACCCCGGTATTTCGAGGAGAGNCTGATCCGGGGGTACAACCTGCCAAGGGTGCTCAGAGCAGCTAATCTGCTGAGGCCCTCTAGTGAAGCAGAGCTTCCCATCATCTCCGTGTCCCACCAGGCACGGGCAGCGGACAGAGAGCCCCCCTTGGAGGGAGCAGTCTCCCCAAAACGTGCCTAGGGCAGCTCCGAGCCACATCTGGGAAACAAAGCCTCCTTCTGTTCTTCAGGAGCAAGGGAGGGCCACCTCTCCCCGTTTTTCTGAGCACGACATACAATATTTTATCCTCCGGGGTGACATGCAGGCTCTGCTGAGCCCCTGTCTGTCTGTCCGTCCATTCTTTCGCCCTCTCCTTGAGCACGCTCAGCAGCACAGAGCTCACCGTGGCGCGCAGTCATTAAAACCCAGGCAGCAAATTGGTCTCTTAAAATCTGGCTCCCTCGTGGCTCCTTCGCTGTCATTTACACGTTTTAAATGAAGATTTTGCGTGCAGTCTGTGCTGGAAATTAACTGGCAGAGAAAACTCATATTCATCTCTGGTTTGGTCTCTGTTTCAGGGGGCTGGAAGAAATAGATCTTCTGGGAGCAGGTTAATGCGAGCACAGGCTGTTTCTCCTCCACCAGACAAACCCTCCAAGGGCCCGGTAGCACACAGCCCCAATTCTCTGAATGGCCTCATGCCTTTCACAGCCACTCACTTCCCAAAATGGGGTTTTAGTGTCTGAGAGGCAGGAAATCCTTTCTTTATTTCTTTTAGTGGGTTTCTTGTCATCTCGCTGCTCAAATTTGCGCTGCTGTTCCGGCAGGCACGGAGAACACCCCTCTGATGGCTGCAGCCTTTCAACAGTTTTTCATATGAGCAGGGCAGAGATGTGTAACCCACAGACCCGGCACACAAAGGGTGTCTATTCATTTAGGAGGTGTAGCCACCCCAGTCTCGCCCTCTGCTAGCAGCCTATTTCTTTAGAAAAGGAAAGGAAGTCTGGCTCTGCCAGAGGTAAACCACAGTCCATGGGAGTTACCCAAGATACCACCTGCAATCACAGCAAATAAGTAGAGAGAAATGAAAGGCAGATGCTTACAGGCTGATGATACAGTGTTTGAGAAGCACAGATCTTCTCGGGAAAACACTAGTTAGCAAGTGGTGCTGAGTGTCCTGGACAGTGCTGCAGTTTACCACCTAGAGCCTGGGGCTGAACTGCTGATGACTGCAGCTACCTGCCTGTGTTATACAAACTTTCACCTTTTCACTCTCCCCCCTTTACACCAACCTAACCACTGAAATCACAAAATCTCACCTTCTAAGCTAAATATGGAAATCTGCTGGGTGTCTACATCTCACTTCCCCACACTGGCTGGGGAGAGCTCTCTGCTCTTTCACGCTGATTTTTGATACAGATCCTGCTGTCCAGACAGGAGCATCGCCTGAATGACTCTGTAAGTGCCTTTTCCTGCCTCCCCGCCAGCCCCCTCCAGCTGATCAGCTCATTTAGAGGGTATGTCATAGTTGCTGCAGGCTGGGGAGCTGCACTCAGATGGGTTTCAGGCAGAAGCCTTAGCTGCAGATGTGCAGGAGGGTAATTTTTCTACCCGTGAGATATTAAGGAGCCCTGTCATCCCATGCCAATAAAGATGGACTAATTTAGCCACAAACCTGAGCCAACTGCACACGTCGAGTCTGCAGCACTGCTCAACAAAAAAGCTGCCTCCAGAGACAGGCCTGGCACATGGAATCATCTCAGCAGTCCTTGAGTTGAGCACAGCCCAGACCAGCTCTTTCAGTGGCCTGGGAGGAGGTGAGTGCTGAAACCCATCCTCCTGCAAGTTCGTGACTCTCAAATTTGGTCGAGTAGAAACAAATACTCACTTGCAGTCAGGAGTGATTTCACTGACTGGTGACTCATAGAACACCCTGCATACCCTGAGCTTGAGGATGTATCCTTCTTTCCTTGGGGAGGTTGATGAAATTCCTTGCAAGGACAGTAACCACACACTTCTAACAGGTCTTTCAGCGTGATTAAGGACCTCAGCACAAACATACAAAGAACTGGAGCAAACAGAACTTGTATATAACCTCCCAAAGCAGCTGGAACTCCTCTGTTCCAGAAACAATGAAAAAGTTTCATATCTAGCACATGGCACTGGGTGAATGGATCAGTTACAAGCAGTTGTGGCAAGACTCCAGCTTGATCAGTCTTGAGCTGGCACAAACACTTTGTCTTTCTCAGGGACATCTGTAGTTGAGCAAAGCTCCTCACAGAGAGCCCAGCACTGCTCTGCAATGCACACAGTGCTCACAACGTGTGGGGCTTCCTCACAGGGCACAATGTGGTCTCACTGCAATAGACCATAAACCCTCTCTGACCCAAGGCAGCTGCTGTGGACACGAAGCACTCCATGCCACAGGCCAGAAATGGATAGAGCTGGGCATGGATGAGGTTCTGGCTTCCATGAGCACAGTTCAAGCCAGCAAGGTATCTACAGCAGGTCTTCACCTGAAAAGGGACAGATAACAGCAGCAGGCTTTCCTCAACTTCCTTCACTCAAAAGACAACTTCCATTAAAAAAATAACGTGTCCTTCCCATCCCTAACTGGAAGTTGAAGCCAACTGCCTGGAGATGGCCATGTGCTCCATCCCACCTCTAACCTTCCCCTTTTCAGACTATTTACTGGGGAGAAAAACCCCACCCCAGTTCTCTTTCTGCTCTTCTGCTTCCTCCCTCCCCCCTGCAGGAAACATGGGGGTCGTGGTGTGCTCGAACGAGCCATTAACCAGCAGCCAACATCTCCAGCTATTGTAAATATATTAACTCAAGGCCTTTCGCTGCATTTATTAGACTCAAGAACGACATCTGGAAACAGATGTTTTGTGAGCAGAGAAGAGAGGAGGAAGGAGGGTAACAAAACAAGGGGGTGGGAAGGACTCTTGCAAGTGGGAGTACATGGTCTGCAGAGCATCCCTTTGCAAAATGCTGCTCAGATGGAGCACTGCAAGGGGCTGAGGCGAGCACAGCCACATCCCTCCAAGGCAAGGCAGTGAGAGTAGAACGTCTCAGGGGGGCTGCCTGACAGAAACAGCAATGGGGGAAGAGAAAAACTCACATCAGCTTTCAGGGCCCTTGTGGGGAAAGGTCAGAACACTCTCACACACGGGATACTGGGGCAGAGAGGCTGTCAAGGCTTGTAGTGGGACAATGTCACCTCCGTAACAGCCTGGCAGCACCTTCCACTGGGCCCATAGTGGAGGCAAGGTCTAGGGCTCCCACAGTATTCTGTCTGTCCCAAGCAGCCTGTCCTCAAAAGGCAAGCAGAGTGGAAACTTCCCGTGCCAGGCACTCTGAAGAACCAAGGGGTCCCACTCTGATGTGGAGTCTTGATGACATGGCTCAAATTTAGACAATATTTAGAAAATCACACAGTGTTAACTAGGGACAAAAAGCAAGCATGCACATGCATACTTAAAAATATCTCCCATGGCATTGTTGTGAAACTTCATTCTCAACTAGTTATACGTTGGCTTAGGTACCAGAGATGCCTAAGGTACAATAGAGGTCTGAGATCACAGCTTCCCTGCATTTCTTTTGTGGGAAATGCGATTTTACAAATACACATACCCACGCTTTTTATTAAAATAAAACTGAAGCCAACAAACAACTCCAAAAACTAAAACAGAAAAAAAATACAAAACCTCACAACAAGTATTTTGTCATCTTATCCTATCCATCATAACCTCAGGTTCACAACGGGAATCTCCACCCTTGCCTCTCTGAGATGCAGTTACACATACTTTGCAAGTAAGGTCAGCAATATTGAGTATTACCTACCTAATTTGGTATTTGTTTATAGGAAGTATTAAGTGGCCTATGGAGCAGAACAATTCCCGCCCGAGGAGCTGCTCTAACCCATTGTGGAGTTATAGAATAAAGACACATTTGATCCTTTGGGAAAAGGGTTATGAAAATACATGGAAAAAATGTACTGTCCATGCATAGTAATATCATGGCTGTTTTCAATCACTTGGCCTCCTACAAAACAAAGGGGCTTACTGCACAATATGAACTCCTAGCACTGGTAGCAGCAAAGGAAGCAAGCAAGAAGCAAAGTTAGCAGTATCTGGTTAGGGTTTTATATTTTCATAACCCTAAAATGCCTGAGCTCATTGTTGCCTCCCTCCCAGCAAAGCCACAGTGGCTTCGTGCAGCTGCAGCGGTGGGAACCTGTCCCCAGAGCTGTGTGAGAACAACCAGGCAGAGCTGAGCTGTGTCCAGGGTGGGAGCCTGGCCACCAGCAGCTCCTGCTGAGGTTGGGTCAGAGCTTCCAGGGGAGGATGGAGCAAACACAGGTTTTGCTCGGTTTGGGGCCAGCCCTTGTCCTGCACACCCTGCAGAGGGAAGGCTCTGCCAGAGCAGAACAAGTGGTGGACACGCAGTTACACTGCCCACGCTTGTCCTTGTGTTTTCAACTAACCCCTCACCTTTTGTTCAGATGATGAGGGAAGCTGCTCTGAGCAAACCAGGCTCTGCACCCTTCTTCATGGAGGAACTTTCTTCTCACAGCAGAAGCCCTTTGCGGCCAAGAAGCATTTCACAGGAAGAAGTTTTATTTCTTTGCAGCAGTTGCTTGGTTTTTTGTTCGTTGCTGAGCTTTTTCTTCCTTGTTTGGAGCTGATTTTTAATTTTTGGTGCCACTGGAGTCTGCAGAGATGGTCATCTCTGCTAGCTTGCATTTTGCTGTTATCTTGGTTCCTGCAGTGCCTGGGTGGGAAAGAGAAGTTAAATTAAGAACAACGTTGCTACGAATAGGACAAGAAAAAGCCTCCATCCCTTCAGCACTATTCCCCAGCATCTTGCAAGTCTAAGAATTCCCACAGCAGCCTGTGGGAAATGAGTTTTGCTCTCCTACACTGGGAGAGCTGCTTTGCTAATTCTTTGTTTTGGTGAACCTGGGAAATCCCAGTGCAGAGCATTGCTAAATGCTCTCAGCACAGCTAGAGCAGCACGAAGCTTTAGCTGTAGCAAAGAGGTTCTTAGACTGAACACCTGAATCTTCTCCTCCAGCTGGAAAAGTAAGGGTGAGATTTTCATGCATGAAATCATGAGGGCATAACGTTCTCCATCCCAATGGCTGGGGCTCTGAGGAAAAGCTCCTCTGTTCCCAACAGCAACTCCCTGGGCCCCTTGCTGAGCAGAAAACCTCCCTGTATTAAAAGCAAGCTCAGGCATTGTATGCTCAGTTAGTGACTCTGCACCGAGGTGCTCGCCACAGCGCATTGGCACAAGTGGGACTGATAAGCCAGAGCACTGATTTGCATTTAGATTTACCATTAAACAGTTCAGTGAGGAGCTACTGCTGAATGCCTTCAGCCTCACTGCACAGCTGGGCTAGCCCATCCACCCCAAAGCCCACCCTCCCCCTCACCTCTGCCAGGCTCCTGTTAATCCTCCACTACCTATTTCCACACACATGGCTGAGAAAACCCTTCCTCAGCTTTGGCAGGTGCAGATCAGGCTCAAGCTGCCACCAGCCCAGCACAACCAGTCAACACATGAAGGGTGAACACCCCCATGGGGTGAACAGAAAACCCCAAAATCTTGGGTCCAGCCCAGATGCCACGTGCATAGGGGAGGGAGGCAGAGCAGCAGCTTTGTAGGAGCTTTGAAGTTAATGAGTCAGAGCTGGGAGGATTGGGAAACCCAGACTAGGTGTCAACTGCACTGAGGGAAGCAAAAGTAATGAAGCAAGGCTCCCCCAGAAGACTGATTGGTTTGGAATCCAGAAGTGAAGGAGAATGCATATAGCAAGCTCAGGAAATTGAAAACAACTTTAGGTAAATACTTCCTCTCATTCCAACACTTGGTCTTTTATCAAAGCTGATTCAGAGCCTGACAGCAGCGCACAAGGCAGCTCTGCTCCATCCTAATGCAAAAGACAGGCCCAGCAGACAAGAGGTTAGTGGCTAATGGAGCAGAGTCGGGTTCAATTTCCCTGGAAATTACTCGTGGAGGAAAGCCAGGAGACAAGGAGCACTGCTAATGTCCTTCTGCAGCATCACTGCTTCCCCTGCCCAGGGCAAAGCTCTCACTGGTGCCCTGTGCCCCCATGGGTCACTCCTGCACCCCAGTGCAAGGGACAGGAGAGCAAAGTGAAGCAGGAAGGGGGTGAGCTGGCAGCAGATGGATGGTGTCAGACAGCAGCATGGCTCCATGGCAGAGTTTTCCCTCCCACCACCACTGCTTCCATAGCACCTGATGTAAATCCTCCCTGGCAGGGTAGGTCACCTGCTTTATTAAAAGCAGCTCTATCAGTAAACAGTCAGCCATCTATTGAGTCTCTTCCAGCTTGCTGGGTTTTTAGCTGCCACTGGGGGCTTTCCCTCCTTTTAGCAGCATCACAGGGGGACTATGGAAAGATGCTTCTCTATCCCAGAGGCACACTTGGCAAGACCAGTTCACACGATGGCTGCAGTGCTCCAGGATGTAGCATCTCCATCAGGCTGGGCACCCAAAGGGCATGTCTGCAGCTCAGTGCCAATAAACCAGCTTGTTTTAAGAGAAAGGGTCCAATCCTTCTCATTTGGGACTCATTAAAGTCAATGGAAAAAAAGCTCTTTTTAGCTTCCTCAGTCTTGGCCACTTAGGTCTCGTGCCAGCCCAATGTCAGGGTAGTCACTCTAGATTTATGCCAGTCCAGAAAAAGGGAATCCCTTGTGACAGGTCCCAATGAGAAGAGGGGAGAGCTGGCTCCTCTGACCACAAAATTCACTGTCCACATGGCTAAGCCAAGCACTTCTTTTTTACCTCAGGCATCTGAAACCTCGCCTTGATGCATTGTAACATTCTTCCTCTTTCTCCTCAATAAATCAGTGCTGCCTATGTGCAGACTTTGTACCTTCTTCCAGTTTGAGAGGCCTGTTGATGATCATGAACAGCAGGAGGTAAAGCATATATAATTACTAGATCAATTTTAAGTAGTAAACAAACCCTTGAAGGACATCAGTTCTGAAATGGTGGTTCACTTCCTTCAGGCTCAAAAAATATTTTTCTTTAATTTGGCCACATGCTGCTACCAATGCAGTGACTAAAATAAACTTCTCTGCTTTAAGAGGGGTCAGCAAGGAGACAGCATGGAACCCCGTGTTTGCTGCCTACCACGCACCTTGCAAATCACAGAATCATTCAGGTTGGAAAAGTCCTCCAAGATTATGGAGCCCAGCTTTTGTCCAATCACCTCTTTACAAAAAAGCCACAGCACTAAGTGACACACTCAGTCATTCCTTGA